>PVKV010014228.1:48090-58364 GCA_004027835.1 Alouatta palliata | reverse complement strand
TGGGTGCGTATATATTTAGGATCGTTAGCTCTTCTTGTTGCATTGATCCTTTTACCATTATGTAATGTCCTTCTTTGTCTCTCTTGATCTTTGTCGGTTTAAAGTCTATTTTATCAGAGATGAGAATTGCAACTCCTGCTTTTTTTTGCTCTCCATTTGCTTGGTAAATCTTCCTCCATCCCTTTATTTTGAACCTTTGCATATCTTTGCATGTGAGATGGGTATTTCTCATACTCTAAGAAGAAGCAATGTAATGTGAATCTCCTTCACAATTTATTTTTAAGATGACATTCACTATTAAACTATCAGTTCAAATTCTTGTTTGTGGCAAAACTAGAAGACTTACTATTTTCTTCAGCAGTTTTCATTGCTGGAATTTAATGTGGTAATATAATTCCTGAATGGCTCAATGACATCATGTAAGCCTCTGCTAAGTGAAGAATGTGAAATGTGGAATGAAAACTTTTTACAAGCAAAATGATTTGAAAGATAAATTCATCTTAAACATGAAAATGTGTGCTAGCTAAGTAGAAAGACAATCATTTTTTCATCAGGCTTATGTCCTATTATTGCTTTTGAAAATGAAGCATTACAACATTACTAATTTGCTGCTTTAGTGGTAGTGAACATTTGTGGATATGTTTTTGGGGGGCATTCACTTTCATTTCTCTTAGCTATATACATAAGAATGGACGTGCTAGGTCATATGGTAACTTTATAATCACTTTTTTTTGCTTTTTATTGAGTTGAAATTCAATTAAATAAAACTCATCATTTCAATAATTTTAAAGTATACAATTCATTGGCTTCTAGTGCATTCACAATATGGGGCAACTAATAACTATATCTAATTCCTGGACATTTTTATCACTGTAAAACAAAATCCTGTACCCGTTAAACAATCACTCTCCATTTCTCTCTGCCCCTATTTCCTGGAAACAACAATCTGATTTCCATCTCTAGGGAATGGCCTATTCTGGACATTTATATGAATGGAATCATACAATATATGGCTTTTAGTGTCTGGCTTATTCTATTTAGCAAGTTGTTTTCTAAGTTCCTTCATGTTGTAGCATGAATCAGTACTTTACTCCTCTCATGGTAAAATAATAAATTCCATTGTATGAATATATCACATTAATGGATTAATATTTATAAAGCCATTGATAGACATTTGTATTGATTCTGCTTTTTGATTATATGTGAATAATGCTGCTATAAACATTTATGTACAAATTATTCAAATACTAGTTTTAAATTCTCTTAGGCATATACCTGGGAATTGGATTGTTAACTTAAATGGTAATTCTATGTTTAAAATTTGGGTAATTGCTGCACTGTTTCCTGCAGAGGCTGCATGACTTCAAATTCCATGCAGCATTGCATGAGGGTTCCAGTTTCTTCAAATCCTCACCACCACTTGTTATTTTCTCTGTTTCATAGTAGCCATTCTAATAAGTATCACATTGTGTTTTTAATTTGCATGTCCCTAACAATTGGTGATACTGGACTTTTTTTTTTTTTTTTTTTTTTTTAACGAGCTTTCACTCTGTCACACAGGCTAGATTGCAGTGACATGATCATAGCTTACTACAGCTTTGACCTCACAGGCTCAAACTATCCTCCCAGTTCAGCCCGCTTTGTAGCTGGGACTTCAGGCACATGCTACCACACCCGACTAATTCATTTTGTGTTTTTTGTAGAGAGGGAGTTTTGTCATGTTGCCCAGGCTGGTCTTGAACTCCTGGGCTCAAGAGACTTGCCTGCTTTGGCCTCTCAAATTGTTGAGATTACAGGCGTGAGATACCATGCCCAGCTGAACTTTTTTTAATGTACTAATTGATTATCTGTATTTCTTCTTTGGAGAAATGTCTATTGAAGTCTTTTGATTGTTTTTCTAATTAGATTGTTTATTTACTGTCATTGTTTAGTTGTAGGTGTTCTTTATACATTTCGGACACTAAACACTTATCAGACATATGATTTGTAAATATTTTCTCCCTTTCTGTGGGTTGCCTTTTTTACTCTGTTGATCGTGTCTTTTAATGCACAGAAATTTTGAATTTTGTATAACCTAATTTATCTGTTTATTCTCTTGTTGCCTTTTTGCTGTCATATCCAAAGATATCCATACTTTTTTAATGTAAGAATTCATAACCATAAATGTATCTCTCAGTACTATTTTTGCTGAATTCCATCAGTTTTAGTATGCTTTCATTTTAAATCATCTCAAAATATTTTCTAATTTCCTTCATGGTTTCTTCATTGACCCATTAGTTAAGAGTACAGTCCTTAAATTGCACATATTTGTGAATTTTCCAAACTTTCTACTGCTACTGCTTTCTAGTTTTATTCCACTTTGGTCAAAGAAGATATGTCATATGATTTCAAGCTTTTAAAATTTAATGAAAATTATTCTGTGTTCTAACATCTCTGGAGATTGTTTCATGTGCATTTGAGAAGAACGTGTATTTTGTTGTTGTTGGGTAGAATGTCATATATAGATATAACATTCACATCGCCTTCTAGATCCCCAATAAAATGTAAGATCTTTTCAAAGCCCCTATGGACATCTCATTCCCAAGGTTTTTGGCTACGCTTTTTGGCCCCACCTGATATGCACCTTAAGTATCTGTGAATTTAAACATTTTTCTCTAAATGTTTTTAACAAACACCCCAGGAAGGCTCTTTTGCTCAGCCAGCTCCAAGTGCGGTAAAATAAAGACAGCCTAGCAAACGGTGTATTCCAGTGAATCACAAGACAAATAAACAATGACAATTTTTCTGGGACTGAGGCTTTAAAAAGGGCTCCAACTTTGTTCTGTCTCCTCTTAATGGCTGCCAGACTGCTGGTTTTCACCATGATTGTGGGTTGTTGTTTTTCAAGGCTCTTACAGACCTCAATGGAGAAGGGTAGGAATTGAGCCAGTTAAAAAGCCACAAAGCTCACTCTTTGTACTGAGATTCAGCTTACTTTCTAAAATAAGTGCTCCCTGAGTTGCTGCAAGCTTTTAGTTAATTTCCAGCATCCTGAAAATGTTGATTTAGACAGTTTTTGCCATTGTTATTGTTGATTTTCAGATGTCCTCACTCTGCCATTTTCATTGATGTATTTTAGATTTTAGCACTTACTTGACTGATTACAGTTGACACTTGAACACAGGTTTGAACTTATATGTGGATTTCCTTCTGCCTCTGCCACCCCTGAGACAGCAAAACCAACTTCTTCTCTTCTTCCTTCTCTTCTGCCTACTCAACATAAAGTTAATGAGGATGAAGATCTTTATGATGATTCACTTTCACTTAATGAATAGTAAACACATTTTCCTTTCTTATGATTTGCTTAAAAATATTTTTTCTCTAGCCTACTTTACTGTAAGAATCCAGTACACAATACATGTAACATACAAAATATGTGTTAATCAACTGTCTATGTAATCAGTAAGAATTTCAATCAACAATGAGAGTTATTTTCCTGCGTAGCTTTCTTTTCGCAGAACTCTGCCCAATGTGGTCCAGCCCCCTCAGCTTCCCTGATTTCCATCTCAATTCTGGGAAACAACCCTGTTCTGGATGAGCTGCCGCTACTACTCTCTGTTGTGAAATGTGCCTATACACAGAAAGCCAGTAGTAATTATATGGCTCAACTCACTTATTTTCCTTGTGTTGCATGTTGTCTAATGTGTGAAAACAGTTATTTCATATATTTGGTCCAATTTTCTAGTTATTTGCAGTGGGAAGATAAATCCGATCTCTGATATTTCACCATATCCAAAAATAAAAAATACATGTTATGCACTTCTCGATTGCCCACAGCACATTTCATTTCTAGTGTTGTGGTGAGTGCTGAATAAATGTGCAAATATGGAGATGACTGAAGACATCCAGGACTTATCTTTTAATTTCAATATAATTATGACTCAGCCCTAACCTCAGATATAAATGGATCATTAATTTGGCAAGTGATCATTTTTTAGATTGAATATCCTGACTTGGCATTAAAATTTATGTATTGTGAAAATGCAAATTATATTTGAATGATCAAGTAGTATCAAGAAAGGCCATTTTAAATCTGAGATTTTCCTTGGAGAGACATGGATGACTCAAAAGTGT
Organism: Alouatta palliata; assembly: GCA_004027835.1. Taxonomy (NCBI): domain Eukaryota; kingdom Metazoa; phylum Chordata; class Mammalia; order Primates; family Atelidae; genus Alouatta; species Alouatta palliata. The sequence goes on along the minus strand of PVKV010014228.1, from coordinate 54,251 downwards.
GTTCCCACTCACTCTCTTTTATCTCATAACTCTTTACTTCTCATTAGTACAAATTTCCTTTCCTGCATTTTAGTAAGATAAAATCTTGATTAACCACAACCTACCTAAGCCTGTAATTGATGTATTTTTTCTATGGTATTAATATCTGTCTTTCTGTTTTATTTGTTCAAAGGAAACTAACAGCAAGAAACAATTTGCTATATTCATTCAAAAGTAATGAGGGAAAATGGAGAATTATGACAGTTTCTCTAGAAAACTTACCTTACTACTTTATAAAGTACTAGAAATGGTAGAAAAAAGAGAATCAGGAATCACATGCATACTCTCAGCTCCCATTCTAACACCATGCAAAGCCCTGTATTGCTTATATCCCCTTCCATATACACTCTTCTGGCTTCCCTCGAATAAATTGTTTTCTGTTCTATATTGTCTTTGAACTTCTTTTGAAGAAATACTTCTCTTCAAAAGAGGAGAAGAAAAGACAGAGACTGACTTTGTGGGGTCTCATGTTCTATGAAAAAAATGGAATCTTACAGTTGGATAAACAGAAATCAACAATTTTTTAATCTTTTGATGTATTTGTTTATTCAACAAATTCCTATTCAAAACCTATGCTGTGCCCAGCCATGTGCTAAAGTGCTACAGATTCAGAGATAAGATTCATTTCCAACTCTCTGAAAAGCTGAATATTTCAAAGTATGGGGACTTCGGTAACTCCTAAAATCATTCATTTCATTTCCAGTATCCCTGGTAACTGTATTTCTTTTTTTCTTATGTTAAGCCTAGAGTAATCTGCCTGCCATTTCGCACAATCCCTCTAGCTTTGTTCTCTGGACAACACTTAATAAGTCTATCTTACATAATAAACTTTAAAATGCTCAACATTGCATTTAGTACATATCAGGTACTCAATAATGATTTGTCTAATGAGCAAATAAAACTCGAATTGAGCTCTCATCCTCATGCTCCAATTCTCTTTTCTAAACAAGTTCATTACTGATTTCTTGACTAAACAACCCCAGTTGGATCAAACATCACTAATGTGACATATTATTCAATCCTCAACAACCTAATTGCTTTCCTCTGACATTTTAACTTAATTATCTTAAAGATGAGAGTGAAACCATATACTCCCAGGATCACTTGAAGGTAGAAGAGATGGCCTGAAGCATATATGCTGTTTTTCAGACAGTTTATTCTAGTCACCTCTATCTGCTATATTTCAATTTATCAAGTGTTCACACTGAAATAGAACTTATTTTTAACTTATTCTTTATGGTCGAAAAAGCGAAATGCTGAATATTTGCCAAAGGTCACACAATTAATTAACAGTAGAATTCACAAGTGCTTTTCAAATTAGGAGTGTTATTGATTAGATAAGGAATATTTTGGAAAAGTCTGTCTGAACGCTTACTGGAGTTAAGTGGGTAAGAGCCAGCAATGCTAAAATTGAACAACATCCAGGAAAGATTGCCCCATGTGAAATGAAAACAGAACTCCCATTGAGAAACACTGCAAGCTCAGATATGATGACTCCTACCTGTAGCATCATTCAAAATGATAATTTTGAGAACTCTGGTAAATTGAATTACAAGCCTCAATTCATGTGACTTGCTTTGGCTAATGGGATGTGAGTAGACCTAATACAAAGCAGGTACTTGAACTATGCTCACAAAATTGGATGTGACCTCTTTGGCTTATGTCATCACCACCAGAAAACTATAATTAAGCCACGTGTCTCAGAGAAAGATGAGAAACACATGGAAATTAATATTACTTGTTACCATCAAGTCAGCCTAGATTAGCTGATATGAAAATGTAAAATAAATGTATATTGTTATATACCACTGAGATTTTGTTGTTCTACAACAGCTAATTGGTATAAAATTCACAAAAATCTAGTGATTTGAACACGGTTTCCCAATGTGTGTTACATGATAGTAGCCTCCTAAGATGCTCTCAGGTTTGGTACAGGTAGAAAACCCCATGATCAAAGAACTTCAGGAAACAATGATTAGTTTTTCATATAACATATTATTCAGAAGTTCTACTGAAAACAAGTGCTATAAGTTTTTTTAAAAAAAATTTATTTGGAGCAGCCTAAAAAGAAAAGAACTGAAAATTAGCCTGAAATAGGCCTCAAAACACAGAACATTGTGGACAAAAGGAAAATCATTAAGGCACATTAATAGTAAAAAAAAAAAAAACAAAAAAAGAAAAAAAAAAGGTAAAAAGTCAAAGAACTTGTTTAGTCCAGCAGATAAGGAGATTGGAAGTCGTCTCTCTATCCTAACAACAAGTAAAAAGCTGAACAAACGGAAAAATCAATAACTTTTCTTAGATCTGTAAGAGAAGTGAGGCTGTAGGGCAAACTGCTGCCTCTCTGAATTGGAGACAGACAAGTGAATACAGAGACACAACTTACTGGAGCAGAAACCCATTAGTAGAAACCTTTGTGGGTACTACTAACCAGGGTAGGAAAACCTGAACAGTAATTAACAAGTTGCTGGAGGCTCAGTGTGGACAAATTTGAAGGTGGAAAACTCCAGGGGAACTCATTGGGGTTGGGGGGTCTGCACGTTTTTGCAAGTTTTACTTCCAAGAGCTTGATCAAGAGAATATTGGAGAAAAATACCTCTGTGCCTCTGGCAATGGCAGAGAAGTGGACACTTTGAAATATGCCAGAGCATTCTGTTCGTTTAAATGAGTCCTACCCTTAAGAGAAAGTGTTCAACCAGAATCTGCACTACTAGAGCTTTTTCAGAACCTAGAAGACCCATGAGAAGGGAAATACCCAATTCCAGCCCCCTCCAATTATCTTGTACCATCTAAGGGATAAAAATTTTACAAAAAGAGAGAAACATTTGTGAAGTACACAGTCTAGAGATAGACTCAGTTAAAGATGGAGACCTAATTATAGAAGTATAGAAAACTTCCATGCCCCCACATTACTTGAGTAATTTACCATCACATTACTAAAAGTCTATTTACAACAGTTCCTTTTACCCAGTACATCAAGTCTGAGTATCAGCTAAAAGCTACAAGACATACCAAGTAGTAAAAAGCACAGTTTGAAAAGACAAAACAAGCATCAGAACCACACTCAGCTATGGCAGGGATGTTGGAATTTTCAGACTGGAGATTTAAAATAGCTATAATGAATACACTAAAGTCTTTAGTAAATAGTCATTATGCAAGAATGACAGAGAGATGGAAATTCTAAGAATTAGAAATACAGTAGAGATTAAAAACACTGTAACAGACATAATGAATGCCTTTGGTGGGCTTATAAGTAGACTAGCATGGCTTAGGAAAGAATCTCTGAGCTTGAGGATTTCTCGGTAGAAACCTTCAAAACTGAAAAGCAAACAGAAAAAAAAAAATTACTACAGTAAAGACCAGAAACGAGTATCCAGTAGCTGTGGGACAACTACAAAAGGTATAAAATACAAGTAATGGGATACAAGAAGGAGAAGAGAGACAGAAAGGAACATAAGAAATACTTGAAGCAGGGACTGGCAAGATGGCCATATAGGAACAGCTCTGGTTTATAGCTCCCAGCAAGATCAACACAGAAGGTGGGTGATTTCTGCATTTCCAGCTGAGGTACCTGACTCATCTCACTGGGACAAGTTAGACAGTGGGTGTAGCCCATGGAAAACAAGCCAAATAGGGTGGGGCATTGCCTCACCTGGGAAGCTCAAGAGGTTGGAGAACTCCCTCCCCTAGCCAAGGGAAGCCATAACAGACTGTGCCATGAGGAATGGTGCATTCCAGCCCAGACACTATGCTTTTCCCACCGTCTTTGCAACCTGCAGACCAGGAGATTCCCTCAGGCTCCTATACCACCAGGGCCCTGGGTTTCAAGCACAAAACTGGGCAGCCATTTGGGCAGACGTGAAGCTAGCTATAGGAGCTTTTTTTCCATATCCCAGTGGTGCCTGGAATGCCAGCAAGACAGAACCATCCACTCTCCTGCAAAGGGGGCTGAAGCGAGGGAGCCAAGTAGTCTAGCTCAGTGGATCCCACCCCCACAGAGCCCAGCAAGCTAAGATCCACTGGCTTGAAATTCTTGCTACCAGCACAGCAGTATGAAGTCGACCTGGGATACTGGAGCCTGATGAGGGGAGGGATGTCAGCCATTACTGAGGCTTGAGTAGGTAGTTTTCCCCTCACAGTGTAAACAAAGCTACCAGTTCGAACTGGGCAGAGCCCACTGCAGTGCCGCAAAAATGCTGTAGCCAGACTGCTTCTCTAGATTCCTCCTCTCTGGTCAGGATATCTCTGAAAGAAAGGCAATATCCCCAGACAGGGGCTTCTAGATAAAACTCCCAACTTCCTGGGACAGAGCACCTGGGGGAAGTGGCAGCAGTGGGCACAGCTTCAGCTGACTTAAACGTTCCTGCCTGCTGGCTCTGACGAGAGCAATGGATCTCTCAGCACAGCACCTGAACTCTGCTAAGGGATAGACTGCTTCCTCCAGTGGGTCCCTGACCCCTGTGGGTCCTGACTGGGAGACACCTCCCAGCAGTGGTTGACAGACACTTCATACAGAAGAGCTTCTGCTGGCATCTGTTAGGTACACCTCTGGGATGAAGTTTCCAGAGGAAGGAACAGGCAGGAATCTTTGCTGTTCTGCTGCCTCTGCTAGTGATAGCAGGCAAACAGGGTCTGATGGGGACCTCCAGCAAACTCCAGCAAGCCTGCAGCAGAGGGGCCTGACTGTTAGAAAAAAAAAAATTACAAACAGAAAGGAATAGCATCATCATCAACAAAAAGAACATCCACACAAAAATCCCATCCAAAGGTCAGGAACATCAAAGACAAAAGGTAGATAAATCCACAAAGATGAGGAAAAACCAGCACAAAAAGGCTGAAAATTCCAAAAATCAGAACACCTCTTCTCCTCCAAAGGATCACAACTCCTCATCAGCAAGGGAATGAAACTGGACAGAGAAGGAGTTTGACAAATTGACAGAAGCAGGCTTCAGAAGGTGGGTCATAACAAACTCCTCCAAGCTAAAGGAGCGTGTTCTAACCCAATGCAAATAAGCTAAGAACCTTGAAAAAAGTTAGGAGAATTGCTAACTAGAATAACCAGTTTAGAGAAGAACATAAATGGCCTGATGGAGCTGAAAGACACAGCACAAAAACTTCATGAAGCATACAAAAGTATCAATAGCTGAATCAATCAAGTGGAAAAAAGGATATCAGAGATTGAAGATTAAATTAATAAAATAAAGTGTGAAGACAAGATTAGAGGAAAAAGAATGAAAAGGAATGAAAAAGTCTCCAAGAAATATGGGACTATATGAAATGATGAAATCTATGTTTTATTGGTGTACCTGAAAGTGACAAGGAGAATGGAACCAAGTTGGAAAACACTCTTCAGGTTATTATCGAGCAGAACTTCTCCAATCTAGCAAGATAGGCCAACATTCAAATTCAGAAAATACAGAGAACACCACAAAGATAATCCTTGAGAAGAGCAACCCCAAGACACATAATCATCAGATTCACCAAGGTTGAAATGAAGGAAAAAAATGTTAAGGGCAGCCACAGAAAAAGGTCAGATTACCCACAAAGGAAAACCCATCAGACTAACAGCAAATCTCTCTGCAGAAACCCTACAAGCCAGAAGAGAGTCAGGGCCAATATTCAACATTCTTAAAGAAAATAATTTTTAACCCAGAATTTCATATTCAGCCAAGCTAAGCTTCATAAGCAAAAGAGAAATAAAATCCTTTATATATAAGCAAATGCTGAGAGATTTTGTCACCAACAGGCCTGCCTTACAACAGCTCCTGAAAGAAGCACTAAATATAGAAAGGAAAAACCCGGTACAAGCCACTGCAAAAACATACGAAATTGTATAGACCATTGACCCTATAAAGAAACTGCATCAACTAACGGCCAAATAATAAGCTAGCATCATAATGACAGGACCAAATTCACACACAATATTAACCTTAAATGTAAATGGGCTAAATGCCCCAATTAAAAGACACAGACTGGCAAATTGGATAAAAAGTCAAGACTCATCAGTGTGTTGTATCCAGGAGACCTACCTCCCATGCAAAGACACACATAGGCTCAAAATAAAGGGATAGAAGAATATTCACCAAGCAAATAGAAAGCAAAAAAAAAAAAAAAAAAAAAAA
>PVKV010014228.1:0-47990 GCA_004027835.1 Alouatta palliata | reverse complement strand
AGACCTACAGAGGCTTAGACTACCATACAACAATAGTGGGAGACTATAAAACCCCACTGTCAATATTAGACAGATCAACGAGACAGAAAATTAACAAGGATATCCAGGACTCGAATGCAGAGCTGGACCAAGCAGATCTAATAGACATATACAGAACGCTCCATCCCAAATCCACAGAATGTACATTTTTCTCAGTCCCACATTGCACTTACTCTAAAATTGACCACATCATTGGAAACAAATCACTCCTCAGCAAACGCAAAAGAACAGAAATCATAACAAACAGTCTATCAGACCACAGCGCAATCAGACTAGAACTCAGGATCAAGAAACACATTCAAACCCGCACAACCACTTGGAAACTGAACAACTTGCTTCTGAATGTTGACTGGATAAACAATGAAATGAAGGTAGAAATAAAGATGTTCTTCGAAACCAACCAGAATGAAGACACAACTTACCAGAATCTCTGGGACACCTTTAAAGCAGTATCGAGAGGGAAAATTATAGCAATAAATGCCCATCAGAGAAGAGAGGAAAGATTGAAAATCGACACCCTATCATCAAAATTGAAAGAACTAGAGGATCAAGATAAAAAAAACTCAAAAGCTAGCAGAAGACAAGAGATAACTAAGATCAGAGCAGAACTCAAGGAGATAGAGACACAAAAAACCCTTCAAAAAATCAATAAATCCAGGAGCTGGTTTTTTGAAAAGATCAACAAAATAGACTGCTAGCCAGATTAATAAAAAAGAAAAGGGAGAAGAATCAAATAGATGCAATAAAAAACAATAAAGGGGATATCACCACAGATTCCACAGAAATACAAACCATCATCAGAGATTATTACAAACAACTCTATGCACATAAACTAGTAAACCTGGAAGAAATGGATAAATCCCTGGACACTTGCATCCTGCCAAGCCTAAACCAGGAAGAAGTCGAAACCCTGAATAGACCAATAACAAGGTCTGAAGTTAAGGCAGCAATTAACAGCCTACCACCCAAAAATTCAATAGCCCTTCATGCTAAAAACTCTCAATAAACTAGGTATTGATGAAATGTATCATAAAATGATAAAAGCTATATATGACAAACCTACAGCCAATATCATACTGAACAGGCAAAAGCTGGAAGAATTCCCTTTCACATCAGGCACTAGACAAGGATGCCCTCTCTCACCACTCCTATTCAACATGGTATTGGAAGTTCTAGCCAGAGCAATCAGGCAAGAAAAAGAAATAAATGGTATTCAATTAGGAAAGGAGGAAGTCAAACTGTCTCTATTTGCAGATGACATGATTGTATATCTAGAAGACCCCATCGTCTCAGCCCAAAATCTTCTCAAACTGATAAGCAACTTCAGCAAAGTCTCAGGATACAAAATCAATGTGCAAAAATCACAACCATTCCTATATACCAAAAACAGACAAACACAGAGCCAAATCAAGAGCGAACTCCCATTCCCAATTGCTACAAAGAGAATAAAATACCTAGGGATACAACTAACCAAGGATGTAAAGGACCTCTTCAAGGAGAACTACAAACCACTGCTCAAGGAAATAAGAGAGGACACAAACAGATGGAGAAATATTCCATGCTCATGGTTAGGAAGAATCAATATTGTGAAAATGGCCATACTGCCCAAAGTAATCTATAGATTCAATGCTATCCCCATCAAGCTACCAATGACCTTCTTCACAGAACTGGAATAAAACACTTTAAACTTCATATGGAATCACAAAAGACCCTGCATAGCCAAGACAATCCTAAGCAAAAAGAACAAAACCAGAGGCATCACACTGCCAGACTTCAAACTATACTACAAGGCTACAGAAATCAAAACAGCATGGTACTGGTACCAAAACAGAGACATAGACCAATGAAACAGAACAGATACCTCACAAGAAACACCACACATCTACAACCATCTGATCTTTGACAAACCTAGCAAAAACAAGCAATGGGGAAAGGACTCCATGTTTAATAAATGGTGTTGGGAAAACTGGCTAGCAATGTGCAGAAAGCAGAAACTGGACCGCTACCTGTCACCTTACAGTAAAATTAACCCCAGATGGATCAAAAATTTAAACACAAAACCTAACACCATAAGAGCACTAGAAGAAAACGTAGGCAAAACCATCCAGGACATAAGCATAGGCAAGGACTTCATGACTAAAACACCGAAAGCAATGGCGATAAAAGCCAGGATAGACAAATGGGATCTAATTAAACTCCAGAGCTTCTGTATAGCAAAAGAAACCATCATTAGAGTGAATCGGCAACCAACAGAATGGGAAAAATTTTTTGCAATCTTCCCATCTGGCAAAGGGCTAATATCCAGAATCTACGAAGAACTAAAACAGATATACAAGAAAAACAAAAACAACCCGATTCAAAAGTGGATGAAGAATATGAACAGACACTTTTCAAAAGAGGACATATATGAGGCCAACAAACATATGAAAAAATGCTCATCATCACTGGTCATTAAAGAAATGCAAATCAAAACCACACTGAGATATCATCTCACGCCAGTTAGAATGGCAATCATTAAAAATTGGGAGACAACAGATGCTGGAGAGGATGTGGAGAAATAGGAACACTCTTACACAGTTGGTGGGAGTGTAAATTAGTTCAACCATTGTGGAAGACAGTGTGGCAATTTCTCAAGGATATAGAAATAGAAATTCCATTTGCTCCAGCAATCCCACTATTGGGTATATATCCAAAGAACTATGAATTGTTCTACTATGAAGACACCTGCACACATATGTTTATTGCAGCCCTGTGTACAATAGCAAAGACCTGGAACCAAGCCAGATGCCCATCAGTGATAGACTGGACAAAGAAAATGTGGTACATATACACCATGGAATACTATGCAGCCATAAAAAATGATGAGTTCGTGTCCTTTGTAAGGACTTGGATGAATCTGGAAACCATCATTCTCAGCAAACTGACCCAAGAACAGAAAGCCAAGCACCGTACGTTCTCACTCATAGGTGGGTGTTGAACAAGGAGAACACATGGACTCACGGAGAGGAGCATCACACACAGGGGACAGTTGGGGGGGTTAGGGGAGAGACAATGGGGGGTGGGCAAGGAGAGGGGGTGGGGAGCGATAACATGGGGAGAAATACCAGATATAGTATGCACCTAAAGTAAAATAAATTAAAAAGAAAAGAAACTCACTCAAAACCGCAGAACTACATGGAAACTGAACAAACTGCTCCTGAATGACTACTGGGTAAGTATCAAAATTAAGGAAGAAATAAATAAGTTCTTTGAAACCAATGAGAACAAAGGCAAAATGTACTAGAATCTCTGGGAAACAGCTAAAGCAGTGTTCATAGAAAAATTTATAGCCCTAAATCTATAGCATTTCTCCAGCCCACAGGAGAAAGGGGGAAAGATCTAAAATCGACAACCTAACAATACAGTTAAAAGAACTAGAGAAGGAAGAGCAAGCAAATTCAAAAGCTAGCAGAAGACAAGAAATAATTAAGATCAGAGTAGAACTGAATGGAGATACAAACATTAAAATCCCTTCAAAAACTCAATGAATCCAGGAGCTGGTTTTTTGAAAAGATTAACAAAATAGACTACTAGCCAGACTAACAAAGAAGAAAAGAGAGAAGAATCAAATAGACACAATAAAAAATAGTATAGGCGATATCACCACTGATTCCACAGAAATATAAACTACCATCAGAGAATACTATAAACACCTCTATAAAAATAAACTAGAAAATCTAGAAGAAATTGATATATTCCTGGACACACACACCCTCCCAAGACTAAACCAGGAAAAAGTCAAATCCCTGAATAGACCAATAACAAGTTCTAAACTTGAGGCAGTAATCAATAGTCTACCAACCAAAAAAAATTCAGGACAAGACTGATTCACAGCCAAATTCTACCAGAGGTACAAAGAGGAGCAAGTACCATTCCTTCTGAAACTATCGCAAACAATAGAAAAAAAAAAAAAAAGACTCCTCTCTATCTCATTTTATGAAGCCAGCATCATCCTGATACCAAACCCTGTCAGAGACACAACAACAAAAAATTTTCAGGCCAATATCCCTGATGAACACCGATGCAAAGATCCTCAGTGAAATACTGGCAAACCAAATCCGGCAGCACATCAAAAAGCTTATTCACCACAATCAAGTCTGCTTCATCCCTGGGATGCAAGGCTATTTCAACATACACAAATCAATAAACATAATTCATCACATAAATAGAACCAAGTCAGAAAAGGTTTTTGATAAAATTCAACACCCCTTCATGCTAAAAAATCTTAATAAACTAGGTTTTGAAGGAATGTATCTCAAAATATTAAGAGCTACTTATGACAAACCCACAGCCAGTATCATACTGAATGGGCAAAAACTGGAAGCATTCCTTTTGAAAACTGGCACAAGACAAGAATGTCCTTTCTCACCACTCCTATTCAACATAGTAATGGAAGTTCTGGCTAGGGCAATCAGGCAAGAGAAAGAAATAAAGTGCATTTAGATAGAAAGAAAGAAATAAAGTGTATTCAGATAGAAAGAGAGGAAGTCAAATTGTCTCTGTTTGCCGATGACATGATTGTATATTTAGAAAACCGCATTGTCTCAGCCTAAAATCTCTTTAAGCTGATAACCAACTTCAGAAAAGTTTCAGGATACAAAATCAATGTGCAAAAATCACAAGCATTTCTATCCACCAATAATAGACAGAGAGCCAAATCATGAGTGAAATCCCAGTCACAATTGCCACAAAGAGAATAAGATAACTAGGAATACAACTTACAAGGGATGTGAAGGGCCTCTTCAAGAACTACAAGCCACTGCTCAAGGAAATAAGAGAGGACACAAAAAAATGGAAAAACATTCCATGCTCATGGATAGGAAGAATCAATATTGTGAAAATGGCCATACTGCCCAAAGTAATTTATAGATTCAATGGTATCCCCATCAAGTTACCATTGACTTTCTTCACAAACTTAGAAAAAACTACTTTAAATTCCACATGGAACCAAAAAAAAAAAAAAAAAAAAAAAAAGTCTTGGCTTTTGCTTAGCCAAGACAATTCTAAGCAAAAAGAACAAAGCTGGAGGCATCAGGCTACCTGACTTCAAACTATACCACAAGGCTACAGTAACCAAAAAAATAAGGTACTGGTACCAAAACAGTTATATAGAGCAATGGAACAGAATAGAGGCCTCAAAAATAATGCCACACAACTACAACAATCTCATCTTTGACAAATCTTAAAAAAAACAAGCAATGGGAAAAGGATTCCCTACTTAATAAATGGTGTTGGGAAAACTGGCTAGCCTTATGCAGAAAACTGAAACTGGACCCCTTTCTTACACCTTATATAAAAATTAACTCAATATGGATTAAAGACTTAAACATAAGATGTAAAACCATAAAAACCCTAGAAGAAAACCTACGCAATACCATTCAGGACATAGGCATGGGCAGACTTCATGACTAATACACCAAAAGCAATGGCAACAAAAGCCAAAATTGACAAATGAGATCTAATTAAACTAAAGAGCTTCTGGACAGCAAAAGAAACTATCATCAGAGTGAAGAGGCAACCTACCGAATAGGAGAACATTTTTGCAGTCTATCCGACTAAGGGCTAATATCCAGAATCTATAAGGAACTTAAACAAATTTACAAAAAAACAAACAGCCCCATCAAAAAATGGGTGAAAGACACGAAAAGACGTTTCTCAAAAGAAGAAATTTATGTAGCAATTAAACATATGAAAAAAAGCTCATCATCACCGGTCATTAGAGAAATGCAAATCAAAACCACAATGAGATACCATCTCACACCAGTTAGAATGGCAATCATTAAAAAGTGAGGAAAAAGCAGATGCTGGAGAGGATGTGGAGAAATAAAAACACTTTTACACTGTTGGTAGTAGTGTAAATTAGTTCAACCATTGTGAAAGACAGTGTGGTGATTCCTCAAGGATCTAGAACCAGAAATACCATTTGACCCAGCAATCCCATTACTGGATATATACCCAAAGGATTATAAATCATTCTAGTATAAAGACACATGCACACATATGTTTACTGCAGCACTATTTACAATAGCAAAGACTTGTAAACAACTCAAATGTCCATCAATGATAGACTAGATAGAGAAAATTTGGCACATATACACCATGGAATACTATGCAGACATAAAAAAGGATGAGTTCATGTCCTTTGCAGGGATATGGACAAAGCTGGAAACCATCATTCTCAGCAAACTAACACAGGAACAGAAAACCAAACACCTCATGTTCTCACTCATAAGAAGTTGAACACTGAGAACACATGGACACAGGGAGTGGAACATCACACAATGGGGCCTGTAGGGGGGTGGGGGGCTAGGGGAGGGATAGTATTAGGAGAAAAAGCTAATGTAGATGATTGGTTGATGGGTGCAGTAAACCACCATGACACATGTATACCTATGTAACAAACCTGCACATTCTGCACATGTATCCCAGAACTTAAAATATAATAAAAATAAATCAATAAAAATTTTTAAATAGAAATACTTGAAGCAATAATGACTGAGAATTTTCACCAAATAGCAGCAGAACCAAACTACAAATCCTGGAACCTTAGAGAAAAACAAGCAGGATAAGTGCTGACAAAATTATTCCTAGGTATATTATAATAAAATAGTAGAAAATCAGTGGTAAAGAAATAATCTTGAAAGAAGCCAGAGGAAAAATCATCTTACTTAGAGAGAAGTAAAGATAAGAATTCTATCAAACTTCTTCTCAGAAAGTGTGCAAAGCAAGAAGAGAGTGGAATGAAATATTTAAAGGGTAAAGGGGTAATATCTTCAACACAGAATTCTGTACTCTGTAAAATTATCTTTGGTATAAAGACTTTTTCAGCAAATAAAATTAAAGGAATTTGTTCCCAGTAGGTATGTCTTGATAGAAATGGTAAAAGAAGTTCCTTAGAGAGAAGGAAACTAATGTAGGTCGGAAACTCAGATCTATGTAAAGAACAGAAGAGCATATCAAAGAAGCAATAAATAAGGGTAAAATAAAAACTTTGACTTTTAAAATTCTTAATTGAACTAATAGATATCAATTTGTTCAAAATAATAGATTAGTATTATTTCGTTACTATAAGGCACTCATACTACCCATAAAGCAATATAATGTTATTTAATAGTGGACATGGATTAGTTATAAATGTATATTGCAGGCTGGGCGCAGTGGCTTATGCCTGTAATCCCAGCGCTTTGGGAGGCTCAGGCCAGTGAATCACTTGTGGTCAGGAATTCGAGACCAGCCTGGCCAACATGGCAAAACCCTGTCACTCATAAAAATACAAAAATTAGTCATGCATGGTGGCACACACCTGTAATCCCAGCTACCTGAGTGGGGTGGGGTGTTGCTGAGGCAAGAGAATTGCTTGAACTCGGGAGGCAGAGTAACAAATATGGTAGATATTAATCCAACTATATCAATAACTGCTTTCAATGTCAATGGCCTAAAGACACCAACTAAAAAACAGAACTTGTCACAGTAGACAAAAAATAAACAAGACCCAGCTCTATGTTGTCTACAAGAAACCCACTTTAAATATAAAATAAAATGCAATTAAAAGTAAATACATAAATATATTCCATGCTAAAACTAAACAAATGAAAGCATAAGTAGCTTTATTAACTTCAGACAAGGCAGAGTTCAGAGAAAGAAAAATTATCAGAAGTAAAGAGGAGCATTATATAAAAATAAAGCAATCCATTCTCCAAAAAACCATAACAATCCTCAAATCTATGTGCCTAAGAAAAGAGCATCAAGATACATGAAGCAGAAATTCATAGAATTGCAAAAAATGAATGCATTCACTATTATAGTTAGAGAAATCAATAACCTTCTATCAGAAATGATCAGATCAAGCTGGCAAAACCAGTTATACCACAGTTAAAGTCAAAAACATTATCAATCAGCTGCATATAATCGACTTCTATAGACTACTTCATTTAACAACAGAAGAATACACATTCTTCTGAAGTGCACATGAAACATTCACCAAGATAGATCATTTTCTTGACAATAAAATAAATCTTAGCAATTTTAAAATAATGGAAATTATACAGTGCCTGCTCGCCTGCTCTCAGGTCACAGAAATCAATAAGAGAATGACATGTGGAAAATCTCAAATCACTTGGAGATTAAACAACATGCTTCTAAATAAGATATGGGTCAGAAGAGATCTCAGGAGAAATATAAAAACATTTTGAAATAAAAGCTGGCTAGTCAAAATCACTGGGATGCAGCAAAGCGGTATATAAAGAGAAATTTATAGCATTCAATACATACATTAGAAAATAAGAAAGATCGAAAAGAAATCTAAGCTTCCACATTAGGAAACTAGAAAAATAAGTGCAAATCCAATCCAAAGTAAAAAGAAGAAAATAAATAATAAAAATTAGAGCAGAAAGCAATGAAACTAAAAACAGGAAATCAATAGAGAAAACCAATGAAACCAAAAGCTAGTTCTTTGAAATGGACAATAAAATCAATCAGCTTCTAGCCAGGGTAACTAACATTTTAAAAGGGCACGAATTACTAATATCAGAAATGTAACATAGTACATCAGCATAGATGACCTGGACCTTAAATACTTAAGGAATATTATGAACAACTTTATGCCCACAAATTCGATAAACTAGATGAAATGTACCAGTTCCTTGAAAGACAACATCTGCCAAAACTCACAACCTGAACAGGCCTATATCTAATAAATAAATTTGATCAGTAAATTATAACCTTCTCAGACAGAAAGCACCAGGCCCAGATTTATTCACTGATAAATTCTACCAAACATCTGAGGAAAAATCGTACCCATTCTTTACAATCTTTTTCAGAAGATAGCAGCAAAAGGAATACATCCAACTCATTCTATAAGTCCTATACCATCGTAATATCAAAACCAGACAGAAACATTGTAAGAAAACTACAGATCAATATCTCTCATGAACACAGACACAAAAATCCTCATCAAAATATTAGCAAATTTAATCCACTATTTTTTGTTAAAGGAATTATATACCATGACTAAGTGGGGTTTTTCCCAGGAATGCAAGGCTAGTTTTAGATTTGAAAATCAACTAAGGTACTCCATCACATCAACAGGCTAAAGAAAAAAAAATGCATGTTAATACCAATAGATTCAGAAAAAGCATTTGAAAAATCTAATACCCATTTATGACAAAAACTCTCAGTAAACTGAGTATAGAAGGGTAATTTTTTTAACTTGATAAAGAGTATCTTTAAAACACTTGTAGTTGTTATGATACTTAAAGGTGAGAAACTAAAAAGTTTCCCACCAAGATGAAGAACAAAGTAAAAATGTCTCCTCTCATTAATTTACAACATCACAGTGGAAGTCTTAGCTAATGCAGTAAAACCAAAAAAAAAAAAAAAAAAAAAAAAGGAAATAGAAGGTATAAAGATAGTGAAGGAAGAAATAAATAAAACTCATTTTTGCAGATGACATGATTGTATATGTAAAAAATCTAAAAATCTTGACAAAGAAATCCTTGGAACTAATAAGCAATCACAGCAAGGTTACAGCATACAAGGTCAATATACAAAAGTCAATTGCTTTTCTATATACCAGCAATGAACAACTGAAATTTAAAATTAAAAACACAATATCCTTTATATTGGCACCCCCCAAAATTAAATACTTAGCCTTAATTTCAAAAAAATATTTACTAGATCTACTTGAGAAAATTACAAAACTCTTTTTACATAAAGATTTCCTATACTTTATATTCATTGCAGCATTGTTCATAATACCCACGATTTGGAATCAACCTAAGTGTCTATCAACAGATGATTGGAAAAAGAAAATGTAGTACATATATGCCATGAAATACTATGCAGCCATAAAAAAGAATGAAATTATGTTCCTTGCAGCAACATGGATGGAGCTGTAGGCCATTATCCTAAGTGAACTAAATCAGACACAGAAAATCCAATTATTGTATATTCTCATGCAATATTCTCATTCAAAATGTTCTGTTATAAGCAGGAAATAAACAATCGGCATACATGGACATAAAAATGGAAATAATAGACACTGGGGTCCCCAAAAGGGGAGAGGATTTGGGAGGAGGTTTTAAAAAATTAACTATGAGGTACAATGTTCACTGTTTTCGTGATGGGTACACTAGAAGCCCAAACCTTCCCATTACTCAATATATCCATGTAACAAATCTGAATATGTACCCCCTGAATCTAAAATTATTTTTAAACACCCTGATGAAAGTCATCAAAGACTAAATCAATTGCCATGTTTACGGATAAGAAGACACAATATTGTCAAGATATTCGTTCACTGTTACTTGATCTATAGATCTCACATAATCCCAGACAAAATCCCAGAAGGTAAGTTTGTGTGTTATCAACAAACATTCTAAAATTTATGTGGAGATTCAAAAGACAATGAATAGCCACCATAGTACTGAAGAAGAATAACAAAGTTGGAAGACCGACACTGTCCTACTTTAAGACTTATTATAAAGCTAAATTAATCAAGATAGTGAGGTTTCAGCAAAAGAATAAACAAATAGATCCATAGAACAGAATAGGGAGCCAAGAAAGAGACCCAGATAATATTGTCAACTGAATTTTGACAAAGGAGCAAAGTCAATGTAAGGAAGCAAAGATAGTGTTTCAACAAATGGTGCTGAAACAACTGGACATCCATATACCAAAAAAGGTGGGGAGATTCTAGATACAGACCTTACGTCTTTCTCAAAATGAACCGCAGACTTCAATGTGAAATGCAGAATTATAAAATTCCTAAAGGATAATATAGAAGAAAATCTCAATGATGTTGCTTTTGGTAATGGCTTTTTAGAAACAACATCAAAAGCACTATCAATAGAAGAAAGAATTGATAACTGGCTTTCATTAAAATGAAAAATGCCTAAGTCTGTGATGACACATTGAAGAGAACAGAAAGACAAACCACAGAGTGAGAGAAAACATTTGCAAAATACATTTATCTGATAAAGAACTGTTATTTAAAATGTACAAAGAACTCTTAAAACTGAACATTAAGAAAACAACCTTAAGAAATGAGCCAAGACCTTAACAGACACCATACCAAAGAATATTTTATATATGTGTGTGTGTGTGTGTATGTGTATATATATATATATATACACATATATATATAGCAAACAACCATTTTAAAAGATGTTCCATATCATGTGTAGTCAAAAATGCAAATTAAAACAAGATACTGCTACACAACTATTAGAATGGCCAAAATTCAGAACACTGATAACACAAAATGCTCGTGGAGGTGTAGAGCAAGAGAAATTCTCATTTGTTGCTGCAGGAATGCAAAATGGTCCAGTCACTTAGGAAGACAATTTGGCAGTTTCTTATAAGATGAAAGATACTCTTATCATTTGTTCTAGCAGTTGTGCTCCTTGGTATTTATCCAAAAAAATTGAAAATTTATGTGCATGCAAAAACCTGCACACAGATATTTATAGCAGCTTTATTAATAATAGCCAAAACTTAGAAACAACCAAGATGTCCTTTAGAAGGTGAATGGGTAAATAAATAATGGTAATCCGGATAGTGGAATATTATTCCATACTTAAAAAAAATGAGCTATCAAGACATAAAAAGAAATGAAGAAACCTGAAATGCACATTACTAAGCAAAATAAGGCAAACTGAAAAGTCAACATAATGCATCATTCCAACTGTACGACATTCTAGAAAATGCAAAACTATGAAGATTGTATTAGTCTGTTCTCATGCTGCTAATAAAGATATACACAAGATTGAGTAATTTATAAAGGAAAGAGGTTTAAATCTCACATTTCCACATGGCTGGGAGGCCTCACAATCATGGTGGAAAAGCAATGAGGAATAAAGTCATGTTTTGCATAGCAGCAGGCAGAAGAGAGTTTGTATAGGGGAACTTCATGTATAAAACCATCAGATCTCGTGAGACTATTAACTATTATGAGAACAGTATAGGGGAACCGCTCACATGACTCAATTATCTCCACCTGGCTCCACCCTTGACATGTGCAGATTATTACAATTCAAAGTGAGATTTGGGTGGCGACACAGCCAAACCATATCATTCTGCCCCTGGTCCCTCCCAAATCTCATGTTCTCACATTTCAAAACCAATCATGCTTTCCCGACAGTCCCCCAAAGTCTTATCTCATTTCAGTATTAACTTGAAAGTCTATAGTCCAAAGTCTTATCTGAGACAAAGCAAGTCTCTTCTACCTATGAGCCTGTACGATCAAAATCATGTTAGTTACTTCCTAGACACAATGAAGGTATAGGCATTGAGTAAATACACCCATTCCAAATGGAAGAAATTAGCCAAAACAAAGGGACTACAGGCCCCATGCAAGTCTGAAATCCGCCAAGGCAGTCAAATCTTAAAGCTCCAAAATGATCTCCTTAGACTCCATGTCTCACATCCAGGTCATGCTGATGTAAGAGGTGGGTTCCCATGGTGTTGGGCAGCTCCACTCCTGGCTGTTTTCATGGGCTGGCATTGATTGTCTGTGTCTGTGGCTTTTGCAGGTGCATGGTGCAGGCTGTGAATGGATCTACAATTCTGGGGTCTGGAGGACAGAGGCCACCTTCTCACAGTTCCACTAAGGAGTGCCTCAATGGGGACTCTGTGTGGGGGTTACCATCTCACATTTCCCTTCTGTACTGCCCTAGCAGAGGTTCTCCATGAGGTATCCCCAGATACCCTAAATCATCTCTCTCAAGTTCAAAGTTCCACAGATCTCTAGGGCAGGGGCAAAATGCTGCCAGTATCTTTCCATAGAAAGAGTGACCTTTACTCCAGTTCCCAAAAAGTTCATCATCTTCATCTGAGACCACCTCAGCCTGAACCTTATTGTTCATATCACTACCAGCATTTTGGTCAAAGCCATTCAACAAGTTTCCAGGAAGTTCCAAACTTTCCCACATTTTCCTGTCTTCTTCTGAGCCTTCCAAACTGTCACAACCTCTGCCTGTTAACCAGTTCCAAAGTTGCTTCTACATTTTCAGGTATGTTTACAACAGCACTGCACTGTACCAGTACCAATTTACTGTATCAGTCGGTTCTCACACTGCTAATAAAGACATACCCAAGACTGGGTAATTTATAAAGGAAAAGGTTTTATTGACTCACAGTTCCACATGGCCAGGGAGACCTCACAATCATGGCGGAAACTAAATGAGGAACAAAATCACGTCTTACATGGCAGCAGACAAGAGACAGCTTGTATAGGGGAACTCCCAGTTATAAACCCATCAGATCTCATGAAACTTATTCACTACCACAAGAACAGTAAGAGGGAAACTGTCCCCATTATTCAGTTATCTCCATCTGGCCCCACCCTTGACACGTGGGGATTATTACAATTTAAACTGAGATTTGGGTGGGGACACAGCCAAACCATATCAGAGACGATACAAAGATCAGTGGTTTCCAGGGTTATGGAGGAAGGAGGGGTGAACAGGTGGAGTACAGAGGATTTTTAAAGCAGTGAAACTACTCTGTGTGATACTATAATGGAGGTTACATGTCATTATATATTTAACCAAACCCATAGAATGTACAACACCAAGAGGGGATCCTAATGTCAAATATAGAGTTTGGGTGTAATGATGTGTCAGTGTAGGTCCATCAATTGTAAGAAATGTACCACTCTGGTTGGGGGATATTAACAGTGGAGAAAGCTATGCATGTCAGGGGGCAGGGAGTATAGGCAAAATCTCTATACTACTGCTCAATTTTGTTGTAAATCTAAACCACACTTAAAGTTTATTAGGCTGGGCATGGTGGCTCACAGCTATAATTCCAGTACTTTGGGAGGCTGAGGTGGATGGATCACCTGATGTCAGGAGTTCAAGACCACCCTGACCAATATGGTGAAACCCCATCTCTATTTTAAAAAATACAAAAAATTAGTCAGATGTATCAGGCACCTATAATGCCAGCTACCCAGGAGGCTGAGGCAGTAAAATCGCTTGAACACAAGAGGCAGAGGTTGCAGGGAGCCGAGATCACGCCATTGCATTCCAGCCTGGGCAACAAGAGTGAAACTCCATATCAAAAAATAAAAATAAAAAATAATAATAAAGTTCATTAGAAAACATTTATTTCTACACAATCCCATTTCCACATACCTATTATGACCCAGATATGTTAGGAAAATCTTCGTTAGAAAATATTTACTAAGAGCATGAAGGTGGATTTGGGATTTTAAAGAGGATTTTCAAACAAAAAATGATAAAAAAAAAAAAAAAAAGACAGTCTAATACCCAATTGTTAGAATATGACTGTAACTCGAGCATCCTGGTTGTTG
The DNA here is from genome assembly GCA_004027835.1 of Alouatta palliata. Taxonomy (NCBI): domain Eukaryota; kingdom Metazoa; phylum Chordata; class Mammalia; order Primates; family Atelidae; genus Alouatta; species Alouatta palliata. Next base: position 33,598 of record PVKV010014228.1, on the reverse strand, counting down.
AGAAAAAAACTGTATTATCATCACACGCCTCTCCTCTATCTTCAACCTCTTTCTGTTTACAGTCCCTGCACCTTAACTTGTAAATATGCACAAGGCCATTTCATCTTTAAAAACAAATCAGAAACCAATCAAACAAAATATCAATTGAACCTGGTTTTTCTTTTTTAACATATTTCTTTTCTTTTCTTTTCTTTTTTGAGACAGGGTGTCTCTGTTGCCCAGGCTGGAGTGCAGTGGTGTGATCTTGGCTCACTGCAAACTCTGCCTCCTGGGTTCAAGTGTTTCTCCTGCCTCAGTCTTCCAAATAACTGGGAATACAGGCGTGCACCACTACACCCAGCTAATTTTTGTATTTTTAGTAGAGATGGGGTTTCACCATGTTGGCCAGGCTGGTCTCAAACTCCTAATCTCAGGTGATCTGCCCACCTTGGCCTCCCAAAGTGCTGGGATTACAGGTGTGAGCCATCGCCCCCAGCCCTTTTCTTATTAGTCATAGTCATAAAAGAGACTCTGCAGTGGTTACCTTCATTTTCTCACACAACTTTTTGCTCATTAAAAAAAATAAATCATTTACAGTTTTGAATAATACATATTCCTTTTGAAAAATATAATTCTAACATACTGAAGTATATATACTGTGTTTGTGTGTGTGTATGTGTGTGTGTGTCTTCAAAGGTGGATTCTGGGAACAAACACTGGGGCAGATATGCTGATGTAAACTAGAGAATCCCTCCGAGAAAGTATTGAATTTGATTCTCCCTGATATTGTGCAAGAACCACGGGACCAGCAACAGAATCAATGGTTTATTTATTTTTTTTAAAGAGATTAGATTTCATAGTCATCCGAGGGAACCCATCTGGCACAAACATATCAGAATGAGGTACACTTGCTGCTTTGTTTATATGGGTCCATGACGCTTGCCAGATTATTCTGACTTCAGTGGTCTTAAAAGGTTGATGTACTGGTGTCCTGAGCTGCTTCTAGATCTTGCAGATGAGAGAGAAATTGGGAGACCCGAGAGCAAAGAGGCATTCTCCATGCACTTTAGCAGAGAGGAATAATTAGCAGACATCTGAGAACCAGTCATTACTTGCTGATTGGCTGCATGTCAAGGAACTATAATGGTGTGATATGTATAATTCTGTGAAAGCTCAAAATCATGAGGAGATAGAGAAAAAGAAAAACTCAGTTAAAAAAAATGAGTAACATGGAGGACAAAAATCAGTATAAATACCTAGAACAATTGGATCCCAATGAAATTGAACTGATGGCAATGATAAAGGATACAAGAAGAAGAAAAAGAAGGAGAGGAGGAAGAGAACTGTTAGAACACACAATAGATTTTATGGTTCTAGTAAAAGATTATTGACTTTTGAAATTCAACAAACAGTCATTGCTGAAACATTACTTAGTAATCTGGAAAACTGAGTGTAAAAATATTTTATGTAGATCAAAAATATGAAGAGATGGGAATATAGAGGGAAAAGATAAGAGATTTAGAGGAAAATTCCAGAAGTCCTGACTTGCCAATAACTGCAGGTCTAGAGAATTTTAGCTAATGTTTACTGAGCACTTGAAATTTGCCAGACAATTTTCCTAAGGAATTTAGATATATTAACTAATTTAAACATCAACAAAACAAAGCAAAACATCGTATGAGGCAGGTACTGCTATGATAATTAACTTTGTTTTATAGGTAAGAAAACAGGAGCATAGAGAAGTTCAGCAAAATTCCCAGAATCAAAGAGTTTTTAAGTGGGAAAGCTGAGATTTGAACTGGTTTGTGCACTTAACCAGTGTACTATACTTTTTTGTGCAAGAGAAAAATGAACAGATGGAAGATAATTGATATTAAAATAAATAATAAAATATAACTTTTTGATATAAAAATACTGCAGTTTGCAGACTGAAAAGGCTACTAGGGCCGGGCGCGGTGGCTCACGCCTGTAATCCCAGCACTTTGGGAGGCCGAGGCAGGTGGATCACGAGGTCAAGAGATCGAGACCATCCTGGTCAACATGGTGAAACCCCGTCTCTACCAAAAATACAAAAATTAGCTGGGCATGGTGGCACGTGCCTGTAGTCCCAGCTACTCGGGAGGCTGAGGCAGGAGAATTGCTGGAACCCAGGAGGCGGAGGTTGCGGTGAGCCGAGATCGCGCCATTGCACTCCAGCCTGGGTAACAAGAGCGAAACTCCGTCTCAAAAAAAAAAAAAAAAAGAAAAGGCTACTAGGCAGGATTGATGAAAACCCAAATTCCTGGTAAAATTCCCTAATTTCAAAGAAAAAAATATAAAAAGCTTCCACTTAGCAAGATCTGTTTGCTCACAAAGAAAAAGAATCAGACTTTTCATTTCAAAAGCAGAAATCTAGAACAATGCTTCTTAAATTTTTATGTTTGTAGAAATGTTCTAGGGTTCTATTAAAAAGTAAATTCTGATTCAGTAGGTCTGGGATGGAGTTATAAAGTCTGCAATTATATCAAAATTCCAAGTGATGACAATTTCAGTGATTGAGAGCTAACCTCCAGAATAGGGAAAACACTTATTAAGAGAGAAGAGAGCTGTGATTCTTTATAGCCTTGTAGGCACTGTAGAACACCGAATTCACTACAGATGGGGTAAGATGATACCAGGCAAACTTAACAAATGTTTAACGGCCAGCTGAATGTGATTTACAATGAGCACTTAGAATCTGGAGGAGGTGCCATCTCAGAATCAGTTACCACTTACTTGCCAAGTTTTCCCAGAGTGTGGCCTTCTGAAAGCTGGTGTCAAAGGAGCAGAGTGTAGAGCTTCCCTAAGGTACAGAAAGTCAGGCTAGATATGAAAATTAAACGGAACTCCTGATTGACATAAAAAACTGGTAGAGGATATTAAAAACAGAGTATACATACTTCAAATTTCAGAAAGCAGAGCTTAAAGCACAGAGAAATGCTCAAGCAATGCTGAAGATAATGTCAAGAATGTCTTCAAAATATTTGGATTCTGTGGAGAACTGCATTAATTGAATGTGTAACAAATCCCAGACCCAGCTCAATCACAGCTTAGATGTGAACTCAGACTACCACCTTATTGCCTGGTACATGAAGAAGTGTGCCCTTTTCTCAGGATTAATATAATATACTTCAGTCTCTACCATTTTTTACATATGATACCTGGCATACAATAAAAATAAGATAAAAGATGCAAAGAAGGAATGCATAACCCGTGATTAAGAGGAAAAATCCAGCAAAAGAAGACACATGGTCACTCAGATCTTGGAATTAGCAGAGAAAGTTTTAAAATAACTATGATAAATGCGTAAAATAGTCTGAAGGAAAAACTAACCAACATGCATGAAGAGATGTGAAAGATAGGCATAGAAATGCCAGCTATATAAAATAAAAAATAAATGGAAATTCTGAAATTAAAAACTACAATATCACAATTAAAAATTCATTCAGCAGGCTAAATAATAGAACAAACACAGCAGAATAAACAAGGCAGTGAACTTGAAGAAAGTAAATGAAAATTTATCCTAACTGAAACAAAGGGAAAAAAAATATGATAGGCTATCTTTGTAATGAAAGTCCAGCAAAGAAAACAGAGTAAGAATAGAGCAGAAAAAAATATTTACAGAGATTACAACTAAGAATATTCCATGATTAATAAAAGACCCCACAGATCCAAGAATGTCAGTGAATCTGAAGCAGTTTGCTCTGGTTTCTTTCTAATTTGGTCTCTGTTGTGGCCATAAGCCAAGATAGGTACTCTCTCGGAGAGCCCTGGGGCTGAAGGGAGGGAGTTAGGCTTGGTGTGTGTGTCAGGTGAGACGTGATCCATAGACGAAATGCATATGTGGGGGCCAAGGCCTTCTGCCCTCTAAAGGTTCACTGAAAAATCACTGACATGAGGCAGATTGATTAACAGGAGAAAAAGGATAGACATTTATTTAACGTGTACATACAGGACCCTTCAGAATGAAGACCTAAAGATACAGGAGAAATTGTGCATTTTTATACTTAGGTAAAATGAAGTAGACAGTCGTGTAGGCGTATGATAGGACAAAAAGGGTATGATCTAATGCTGATAGACTGAGTAGGGAAATCCAGCAGGGCCTGTCTGTCTAGATTCTTCTAGGCCTTTCTGAACACACATTCCTTCCTTCTGGCTGAGGGGCAGGGAATGGGGGTCTTATGGAATGGGGGTCTTATGATCTACAGTCAAACAGTAGGTCAGATCATTTCTTTAGCTTTGAAAAACCTTTATTAATTTTTAAATTTAAAAATTATGAATTATTCCAATAAAAATCCAAACAAAACTGATGAAAGGAATTATAGAAAACTCTCCTTTGCTCTAATCTCCCATTTCCATTTCCTAATGGATACAACAAATAGTTCTTCAATGTGCATCATTGCAGAATCCTTTTTCTTTTAAGTTCCAAGAATTTCCTGAGCATTTTACTTTATAAGGTCTTCCTACACTTTTCCATACTTACAAATGCTAGATGAATTGTATATCAAAACTCATTACACAGCAATACAGCAATGTTGGCTCTGAGCCAGCTTCTGCTGGTCCATGACTGGTGCCCCAGAAAGAAATGATTATGGGCTGAACTGGGAATCAAGAACATTGTGATATAAGTATTTTATTCACAATTTCTGACCTTGTTGCTTTCTTTTTTCGTTTTTTTTTTTTATGTACTTTAGGTTCTGGGGTACATGTGCAGATCATGCAGGATTGTTGCATAGGTACATACATGAAAAGATGGCTTGCTGCCTCCATCCCCCGTCACCTATATCTGGCATTTCTCCCTGCGTTTTCTCTCCCCAACCTCTCCACCCTCCTTCCTTCCTTCCTGCCTGCCTTCTTTTTTCTTTTCTTTCTCTTCTCTTCTCCCCTCCCCTCCCTTTTCTTTTCTTTTCTTTTTTCTTTTCTTTTTTTCTTGGCAACAGAGTCTTGCTCTGTCTCCCAGGCTGGAGTGCAATGGTGCAGTCTCAGCTCACTGCAACCTCCGCCTCCCGGTTTAAGTGATTCTCCTGCTCAGCCTCCTGAGTAGCTAGGATTACAGGCACCTGCCACCACGCCCAGTTAATTTTTGTATTTTTTAGTAGAGATGGGGTTTTGCTATCTTGGTCAGGCTGGTCTCAAACTCCTGACCTCAGGTGATCCACCGGCCTCGGCCTCACAATGTGCTAGGATTACAGGCATGAGCCACCACACCCGGTCCAGATAATCTTTATGGTGTTTTTACACAAAAAGGTGGAGGGAAAGTTAGGGTAATATTTTTAGGTTTTATGGCTGGCTTTCAGGAAAAGGGGTTCTGGTATCCATGATCTGCTTTGGGGAAGAGTGATTCTAGTTTCCATGGCTAGCCTTGTGGGAGAACGGGACTGAGAGACAGGAGGGCAGGAGAAGGTCAGAGAAAAACTTTTGCTTTTGAGGTTGCTTCTGAGGCCTTCGCTTTAGGGTATTGTTTTCTGAGCCTCAACACACAGAACGAGTAATTTATTGCTTATGGATCCCAGAGAGGTTAGGGGTGCCAGCAGGAGGTCAATGGGAAGTCAGGAGGCCACAGGGAGCTCAACAAGTGCGTGGAGAGTTAGAGAGAGACAAAGAGAGAGAGCAAGAGAGAGAGAGAGAACACTTGGGACTATGCATTTATTAAGGTCCAGGGGCGTTATCCCTGAGGCTCTTCCATGGGGCTAGGGATTGGATAGTTTAAGACAACATGAACAAAGTGGGGAACTTATGGACATGACTCTGGCATTGACCGACCATTGAGTTTCATGGTGGTCAACAGCTGTGGAATGTGTTGAGTTCGGGGTCAGTGAGATGAGGAACAAGTGAGCCATACGGCAAACAACTGCACAGGGAGGGGAGATTTTAATTAGGCTAAACGTGATGTTTCCAGCAACTTATCTCAGGCCTAAAAATGGATGCTGAGGCAGGAACTATGTTACATTTATGACACAGGTTAAAATAAAAGGAAGTCACATCTAGTCGCATCATTGTCAAACTACTAAAAACAATATATATATATTTAATTTATATATGCATTCATGTATCTATGTATTTATGTATCTATTATCTTTCTATAGGTAGTGAGCCTTGTGATATGTTGCCAAGATCCTCCTCAGGTTCAGAGCCAAAGGATTTAATTTTCAAGCTACTAGAAGTACTCTTGACTGAGCCTTCAACATCCAGCCCTCTCCAGAAATTGCCCTTATTGGACAGAGATAACTTCAAGGTCACAGCTTCTTTCTGGGGACAGCCTATATCCAATTACTAGTGTCAACATGAGAATATAAAGCCTTGGTTCTCTCAATGAGCTGTCAAACAAGTTTGAAAGTTCATCCCAGTTTCATGATTCCCTGGGCTAGGCTAAAGCCTTTGTTGAGACTGCTTTACATCCTAGCTCCTCTACCAAATCTTGCCTCCTTTTTTTCCGCAGTTATTATTCTGAAGAATATCCCCAATAAAATTCCTATACAGGAATCTTCATCTAAGAGTCAGCTTCCCCAGAAAACCAAACTATATATGCAACAATATATGTGTACATGTGTGTGCATTGTTTATAAGACTGACACTGAAAATAAAAAATAATAGTGTATTGTGGAGTATATAATACATACAGAAAAAACATATTTAAAAAATAACCCAATAACTGAAAATGGATAAATGAAATTATACTGTTAGAAGGTTTGTACATCGGCCATGAGGTAATATGATGTTACTTGAAAATAGATTATGATAAAGATTTATGTTCCATTTCCTAGAGTACTCATTTAAAAATATGTTTGAGCTAAAAAGTCTATAGGAGAAATAAGATTGAATACTAAAAGTATTCAATTTAAACATAAAAAGAAGGGAAAGGAGGAACAGAGGGAAAAAGGACAAATGGTAGGTTTTTAACAAAACATATCAAGAATTACAGTAAATACGAAAAGAGAAATGATCCACTTAGCAGGCAGTGATTGTCACACTGATAAAAAAGCAAGATGCAACTCTGCCGTTTATTTTAAAAAGCCATGTTATAAAAAAGCCACAGAAAGATGGAAAGGAGAAAGGGGTAATGATAAAGCACATGCAGACACTAAGCATAAGAAAATCTATTGAGGTAGGAAATCAGCAGGACTTGTTTTCTCAGCGCTGGCCATGATCCTGCTGATCTAAACAGGATGTAGCAAAGAAACCAGCCCAAACCAGCTGGACTTGGAATTATAATACATTTGCATAAGATAATCCCACCAATGCCATGACAGTTAATAAATGCCATGGTAACAGCCCAGAAATTGCCTTATATGTTTTTGGGAACTCCTCACCCTTTTTCCAGAAAGTTCATAAATAACCCTTATTTTGCATAAAATTAAGAGTGTGTATAAATATAGCTAGCCAGCAATCCATGAGTGCTACTCTGTGCTACCCTGCCTATGAAATAGTCCTGCTCCATCTATGGAGGAGTCATTTTGCTATGCACTGTTGCTCTAACAAACTTGCTTTCTTCTCACTGTTAGTTCACTCTTTTTTTCTCAATTTATTTTATTTTATTTTTAATCTATTTATTTATTTATTTTGAGACGGGGTTATGAGACTGGTCAATTTTTGTGTCTTTTTGTAGAGATGGGGTTTTGCCATGGTGCTCAGGATAGTCTCAATAGAACTCCTGAGTTCAGGTAATCCACCCGCCTCAGCCTCCCAAAGTTCTAGGATTTTAGGCCTGAGTTACCGTGCCCAGCCTGTTGGCTCACTCTTGAATTCTTTCCTGAGGGAAGCCAAGAACCATCCCAGATTGAGCTCTAATTTGGAGGTTTGTCTGCGTCACTATGGCTATACTAATATCAGATAAAGTAGAATTCAAGGCAAGGAGTATTACTCGTAAAAGGAATTGAAATATTTTACCCCAAAATATATTTCCTTGACATTAAAGCGTCCCTGCAAAGCTGTCATTTGTGGGACAAGTTTGCACCTGTGGATCTGTAGAGAATCTGCATTAATGCAGCCAGCCCTTCCCTTGTCCAGATCTAGAAAAGATTAATTGAGTTTGACACCTTTAAAGGTCTGTAAAGGTATATTGGCTATCTATTTTGCCACTTGTGAGTTTTCGATTGCATAAGGAAACCACCTTTGTTTACTAAGCCTCTTCCTTTCGCCCTCCCATAACCTGTCTTGCCACCAAAGCCTATTTTTAGCCATACTCTGTGCCCGTATTATTTCTACAATCTCAAGATGACAGATATGCTTCTGTACCCCGATGGGAGATTGGGTCTTTGTTCTGAAGGCTCCTGTGTATATACATTAAATAAATCTCTATACCTTTTCTCCTATCAGTCTGCCTTTGTGAGTTGAATTTTTCATTGAACCTGCAGAGGACCAAGGGTTTCCCTTGGCCCCTTCACTAACAATAAATGTAAAAGTGTCAAATAATCAAGGAGCCCTAACAACCAAAAACGTGGAGGCACCTAATAACAGAGCTTCAAATGCAATAAAGAAAAACAGTGTGGAATAAAGTGAGAAGAAAAAGTCACAATCATACTTGGAAAATTTCACACCCCTGACTTAGCAATTGTCAGAACAATTAGCCAAAGAGTCGGTAGCAATACAGACTATTTGAAAAATACTATAAATAAACATGATATAAATAACATTTAAACAACACAACAATACACCTAGGAGCTACAGATTACATATATTCCTTGTTAGTACACATGGAATGTTCACTAAGATAGACTTTATGTAGGCAGCAAAATACATCTCGATATATTTCAAGTGATTTGTATCTGAGAGGATTTATTCTCTGGCCACAACATAATTAAAATGGAAATAACTGAATATAAATTATCTAGAAAATTACTAATATTTACAAATTAAGCAATATATTTCTAAATAATTGAAAGGTCATATATGAAATTCCAAGCGAAATTAGAAAATATCTAGAACTGTATAATAATGAAATGGTAAGGAAAACACAACATTTGTGTAATGCAGCTGAATCGGTAAGGAATTAAAAAAAAATTATTATATTGGGACATAGAATTTTTTAAAATAGTGGTGAAAGCTTCCACCTTAAAAAGCCAAGGAGGTATACTAATTTTAATTCCCCCCAAAGTCAAACTCATAGATATATTAAGTTGGTGCAATAGTAATTGTGGCTTTTGGCATTAGAAGTAACGAGAATTTAAAAATTTTTAAAAATTGCCATTACTTTTAATAGCAAAAACCACAGTTACTTTTGTACTACCATCATTCTCAGCAAACTAACACAAGAACAGAAAACAAAACATCACATGTTCTCACTCCTAAGTGGGAGCTGAACAATGAGAACACATGGACACAAGGAGGGGAACATCACACACTGGGGCCTGTCAGGGGGAAGAGGGGTAGGGGAGTGAGAGCATTAGGAGAAATACCTAATACATGTGGGGCTTAAAACCTACATGATGGGTTGATAGGTGCGGCAAACTACCATGGCACATGTATACCTATGTAACTAACCTGCACTTTCTGCACAAGTCTTCCAGAACTTAAAGTAAACTTAAAAAAAAAAAAAAAAAAAAGAATTGTCCATACAAAAGAAAAAAGAAAGCAAAATAATTGCCACTAGTCACTGGGGGAGTGGAGGAATGGAGAGAAGTTGGTCAAAGGGTATGAAGTTTCAGTTGGACAGGAAGAATAAGTTTTTGAAATGTATTGTACAGCATGATGACTATAGTTAATTACAATGTATATTTTAGAATTATTAAGATGGTAGATTTTAAATATTTGTACCACAAAATAATAAAAGTATGTGAGATGGTATATGTTATTTAGCTTGACTCAATAATTCTATAATGTATGCATATATTGAAACACCACATTGTACCCATACACACAATTATTATTTGTAAATTGAAAATAAAATAAATTAAAGGCAAACAAAAGCCAAGGGGGTGATAAATAAGACTCCAAGTCAAAGTAGAAGAATACAGTAATAAAGATAAGAACAATAATCAGCAAAACAGAAAATAAACAATAGTTCCTTGAGAAAAAAAAAATTTTTTTTTTTTAAATGGAGTCCAGCTCTGTCACCAGGCTGGAGTGCAGTGGTACAATATTGGCTCACTGCAACCTCCACCTCCTGGGTTCAAGCGATTCTCCTGCCTCAGCCTCTCAAGTAGCTAGGATTATAGGCACCCACCACCACGCTGAGCTAATTTTTATAGTTTTGGTAGAGACAGTGTTTCACCATTTTGGCCAAGATGGTCTTGATCTCTTGACCCCGTGATCCACCCGCCTCGGCCTCTCAAAGTGCTGGGATTACAGGCATGAGCCACCATGTCCAGAAGAGAAAACTTTTTAAGATATAAACTATCAAGAACATAGAAGAAAAACAATGAGAGAAAACATAAATAAGTATTAACAACAATAAAGAAGGAGATGCTGGGAGATCATTCTTCATGAATCTCTCATGTTTCAATGCAGTCTGATATGCAGTATCTGCCTGGGCTCACTCCACATCACCCCCATCGGACTTGTGGGGCAATGGGAACTGATGAGAACAGGTAATTTATGCTGCCTGCTATGCCATGAGTAATGAGCTTTTAAAATTCATTTGGGTTCATTGTTTCCTTATAGGCTGACTTTAGGTAAATGTGGCCAATAACATAGGAGCCACAGTAGTCACTGCTGCTTAGAAATAGGTTGTTCACATTACAGGAAACAAAAATAAAATCTCTCAGCAAATAATAGAAGAGGGAAAACTTTGCAATTTATTTTGAAAATTATTTGTACAAATTTTATAAAATTTGTAATTTATTAACATGTATTATAAAACATGATAAGCACATCAGTAAATAAAATTATAGACCAATATCCCTCATGTGCAAAGCTGCAAAACTATTAATAAAATATTAACCAATCAAATACAGCAATATATAGCAAGGATAATGCATTATGAATGTGCTGGTTATCAAAAGAATGCAGTTATTTATGTGAAAATCCTGAGGAATTAATAAGAATGACAACAATGCACAACTAGAACTAACACAAAATCAATTGTGTTTATTGAAACAAAAAACTAGAAAATAAAATGTAAAACAAATGTATAATAGTTTCAAAAATGTAGATATACTGTAATAAAACTAATGAAAGTTGTATAAGACTTTTACACTGAAAACTATAAAATTTTTGTGAAAGAAATTATATAAGACCTATGCAAGTGAAGAAACTTAATCTGTTAATAATTTTGAAGACTTTCAGTGGTTAAAATGCCAATTTTCTATAAATTGATATGTAGAGAAAATATAATCCCAATCAAAATCCACATAGAGTGTTTGTAGAAATCAGCAAGTTGATACTAAAATCTATATGGACTACCTATGGATTTTATGCTCACTTCCTGGGTGACAGATTCAATGATAATCCAAACCTCAGCATCACACAATATACCTCTGTAACAAACCTGCACATGTACTTCCAGAATCTAAAATAAAAGTTGAAAAAATAAATAAAAATTAATGTATTTAAAATAAAGTACAGACAAAAAATTTATATATGAAAATACAAAGGACAGAATGGCCAAGATACTCTTCAAAAAGACAAAGCGCAGGACTTACACTACTGATTTCAATACTTATTATAAATCTACCTTGAAATTTAAGAAGCACTATTCTGAATTACATTTGAGATGAAAGAAAAAATCAAAATTGAAAATAAATATTTTATTTAATATGCAATTTTAAAAACCTTCATGCTGAAACCTTATGTCAAGAGTAAAATGATACTCACTGGGAAATGTCTAGCTTGACAGACATACATCATTTAAAAATACAACGACTGAAAAGTTATCCTGATATTTTCACTCTAAGAGATTAGAGAAAGTACAATGAAGTAAAGTAAGGAAAGTAAGAGAAGCGAAGTAATAAAAAAGGCAAGCTGAAATTAATGAAATGGGAAACAATACTATAAAATTATAGGAAGAATAAATACAACTAAACCTAGATCCTTTGAAAAGTAAATATTGTAGATAAACTCATAATAAGTGGTATTAAAAGATAAAAGCAACAGGAAATGCAAATAAAGGTGGGGTTAGTTATGGAAATTGTCACAGTCCATTCAGGTTGCTATAACAAAATAAAATAGACTGAGTTTTTTAATAAACAATAGAAATTTATTTCTTACAGTTCTGAAGCCTGCAATTCCAAGATCAAGAAAATGGCAGATTTGATGTGTAGTGAGGGCACATTTTCTAGCTCATAAATGGAACCTTCTAGCTGTGTCCTCACATGGTTAGAGGAGCAGGGTTCTGGTCTCTTCAGCCCCTTATAAAGGTACTAATCCCATTCATGAGTGCTCCACCTTCATGACCTCATCACCCACCAAAGCTCCATCTCTTAATAACATCTACTATGATCTGAATGTGTCCGCCAGTCTGTGGTATTCATTACAGCAGTACAAAACAGACTAAGACACTGTCACATTAGGGATTAGGTTTCAACATATGAATTTTGGGGGGAAAACAAACATTCAAATCATAGTTTTCCACTCTGGCTCCCAAAATTCATGTCCTTCTTACATGCAAAATACATTCATTCCATCCCAATCACCCAAAAAACAACCCATTCTAGCATCAACTCAAAGTCTAAAGTCCAAAGTATCATCTACTATCGTTTGTCAGATATGGGTAAAACCCCAGGTACAATTCATTCTGAGGTGAATTGCTCTCCATCGTTGAACTTGTGAAACCAAACATGTTATGTGCTTCCAAAACACAATGGTGGGACAGGCATAGAATAGCCATTCTCAGTCCCAAAATGAGAAATAGAAAAAAAGAAAGGAGTAACAGGTATCAAGTGAATCCAAAATGCACTGGGGAGATAACATTAAACTTTAAGGCTCAAAAATAATCCTTTTTGGAGAAGTAAGAATTCCACATTCCAGACCCACTGGGATGTGGGAGTGGGGGCAGGTCTTGCCTTCACAACCCACTGGTATTGTGGCCCTCCAACCACATATTTGGGCACCATGCCCCCACGTGGTAGCAGCTCTTGTGTGTAGGCCCTGCTCCCACAGTAGTTTTCTGAGGTGTCCTCTCACTTTCTGAGGTGTCCTCTCACTTTCTGAGGCTTTTGCACTCTTAGCCGGTGATGGGAGTGACAGCCCTGATAATCTCTGTATTACTTACAATGTCATTCATCCATTGTCTTGGACAACAGGTCCTGGATTCTCTTTAGATGTCAGACTAATCTTATCAGATTGTCATTTGGCCACACCATCACCACACCTTGGCATTCTCCTGCTAGTAAGCTTTCTCATTGTTCACAATAGAGACAGGCTAAGAATTGTCCAAATCATTAAGTTCTGCTCCGCTTTTGATTAACAATTCTGTCTTTAAATTATGTCTCTCTTCTCACATTTTACTGTTAAGTCGTTGAGAGGAACAGGCCACCTCTTTGATACTTTGCTTAGATATTTCCTCAGCCATGTATCCAGTTTCACCGCTCCCAAGTTCTACCTCCCATGAAACACTGGGACTTAAACATCATTCAGCTAAGTTTGAAATGGAGCAGGGAACATTCTTGAGGGTCTGCTGGGGGTCCCCTCTAAGCATTAAAATAGTGAAACATCTTGAGTTCCTTCAAGGGAAATTCCTGGCACCTAGCTAGCTTTGAGAAGTAAATGAGCAACCTGATAAGCAAGAAAGTAATAGCTTAAAACAATGGCCATGGAAGTTAGATACCTGAGATGTTTTGTTCCCTACAGAAAAGAAAAATAACATCCTAACATATCACCGAGCTATTTTTCAGATACCTGGACCTCCACCAAATGGATCCTCTGGCATGTAGACCTCAGATAAGGGGCAGTTGAGGACTGCTTTTTGTTCTAAGTTTCTTTCTGAGGGTCCTGGAAGAAGTCATGCCAAGGGCCAGACTTAACATTCTTCTCTGCTGACCCCAAGTCTTTAGACAAAGCTTCTTTTCTTTAACAAATCTGTGAATCTACCTATGACCTGTGAGCACAACCCTCCCTTCCCTGCTGTTCAATATGTCCTGCCTTTTTAGGTCAAACCAATGTATAGCCTCCCATGTATTGATTTATGATTTTGCCTGTAACCTCTGCCTCCCTCCTTTAAAAACCCTACATGTAACCCATCAGGGAGTCCTGTCTTAAGCATGAGCTTCCCAATTCTCCTTGCTTGCCACCTTGAAAATAAATGCCCTCGTCTTTCTCATTGCAAAACCTTGGTATGGTAGTTTTGTTTTACTCTGCTGGATTAGTGGACCCCAGTTAGGTTCTGTAACAACCTATTTTCCAGTTTATAACAAGAATGGTCTTTCCTCCATAGGCCAATAACATATTCTCATTTCTGAGGCCTCATCAGAATGGCCTTTGTCATGCATATGTCTACCAACATCCTGTTCAAGATTACTTCGGTATTCTCTAAGAAGATATAGGCTTTTTCTAAAACTGTCCCTTTTTCTTTGAGTCCTCACCAAAATCACCCTTAAGGGTGATTCACAATGTAGGCTTTTTCTAGCATGCACCTCAAAACTGTTCCAGCCTCTCCCTATTACCTGCTTCTAAAACTGCTTCGACATTTTTAGGCATCTGTTACAGCAGCACCTCCGATTCTTGGTATAAATTTGCTATCTTAGTATGTTCAGCCTGCTATAACAAAACACCATAGACTTGAATGGCTAATAAACATCATCAGAAATTTTGGCTGTGAGCATTGAAGTAGGCTATGGGTCGGGATACAAGGCTTGGGCTCCTGCCTGGTGAGGGGTGACAGAGCAAATGAGGAGATGAAGCAGAAGCATGTGGAGTGAGTCACTGCTGAAGAAAGGAAGACCCGCTGATAGGCAGGAGATTAGTCAAGCAATCACTATGTCAACAGACACAGACATTTTTCCTTTCTTTATATGATGAAGATCACGGATCCAAACTTATTCAAAAAGCTAAAGAGGCACCATTCGTCCCCACTGGAATGGCAGGTTTTGCAGCAATTGTTGCATAGAGATTATAAAACTGAAGAGCAGGGAAAATAATAAAATCTCCCTTCATCTGATCCACATTCATGAGGCAGTCCAAGGCTTTGTGTAGGAGCCATGACTGTTGGTTTGGGCAATTCCATGTATTTGGAATTCTGGGCAAAACCTAAGGCTTAGAAGAAGAGATCCTATCTTGGTCTTTACATTAGTCTGTTCTCACACTGCTATGCCTGAGATTGGGTAATTTATGAAGGAAAGAGGTTTAATTGACTCACAGTTCTGCATGACTGGGGAGACCTCAAAAAACTTATAATCATGGCAGAAGGGGAAGCAAACACATCCTTCTTCTCATGGTGGCAGGAAGGGGAAGAAGAAAGCTAAGCAAAAGGGAAAGCCCCTTATAAACCCATCGGATCTCATGAGAACTTACTATCACGAGAATAGCATGGGGGAAACCAGACCCATAATTCAATTACCTCCCACCAGGTTCCTCCCATGACACATGAGGATTATGGGCACAAAAATTTAAGATGAGATTTTGTGGGGACACAGCCAAACCATAAAATTCTGCCCCTGGCTCCTCCCAAATCTCATGTCCTCACACTTCTTTTTTAAAATTCTTCTTTTTCTTTTGAGACAGAGTCTTGCTCTCTTGCCCAGGCTGGAGTGCAGTGGCATGATTTCAGCTCACTGCAACTTCCACCTCTCATGTTCAACCAATTCTCATGCCTTAGCCTCCCGAGTAACTGGGATTACAGGCATGTGCCACCACGCCTGGCTAATTATTATTATTATTTTTATGTGTATTTTAGTAGAGACAGGGTTTCACCATGTTGGCCAGGCTGGTCACAAACTCCTGACCTCAAGTGATCCAGCCACCTCTGCCTCCCAAAGTACTGGGATTACAGGCATAAGCCACCACACCCAGCAACATCCTCACATTTCAAAACCAATCATACCCTTCTGACAGTCCTCCAAAGTCTTTACTCATTCCAGCATTAACTCAAAAGTCCAAGTCCAACATCTCATCTGAGACAAGGCAATTCTCTTCTGCCTATGAGCCTGTAAAATCACAAGCAAGTTAGCTACTTCCTAGATACAATGAGGGTACAGGCATTGGGTAAACACACCCATTCAAAATGGGAGAAATTGGCCAAAACAAAGGGGCTACAGGCCCCATACAAGTCCAAAATTCAATAGGGCAGTCATTAAACCTTAAAGTTTCATAATGATCTCCTTTGACTCTATGTCTCACATCCAGGTCACGATGATGCAAGAGGTGGGCTCCCACAGCCTTGGGCAGCTCCACCCCTGTGGTTTTACAGGGTACAGCCCTCGTCCTGGCTGCTTTCACAGGCTGGCATTGAGTGTTTGTGACTTTTCCAGTTGCACGGTGCAAGCTGTCGGTGGATCTACCATTCTGGGGTCTGGAGAACAGTGGCCCTATTCTCACAGCTCCACCAGGCAGTACTCCAGTGGAAACTCTGTGTAGGGGATCCATCTCCACATTTCCCTTCTGCACTGTCCTAGCAGAGGTTCTCCATGAGGACTTTGCCCCTGTAGCAAACTTCTGCCTAGACATCCAGGCATTTCTATAAATCCTCTGAAATCTAGGCAGAGGTTCTCAAACCTCAATTCTTGACATCTGTGCACCTGAACACCCAACACCACATTTAAGTCACCAAAGCTTCAGGCTTGTACCCTCTGAAGCAATGACCTGAGTTGTACATTGGCCCCTTTTAGCCACGGCTGGAGCTGAAGTAGCTGGGATACAGAGCACTATGTCCTGAGGCTGTGTAACTCGTGGGGACCCTGAGCCTTGCCCACAAAACCATTTTTCCTTCCTAGGCCTTCAGGCCTGTGATGGAAGAGGCTGGTGTGGAGGTCTCTGACATGCCTGGAAACATTTTCCCCATTGCCTTAGTAATTAACATTCAGCTCCTCATTACTTAAGCAAATTTCTGCAGCCAGCTTGAATTTGTTGCCCCCAAATGGGGTTTTCTTTTCTATCACATGATCAGGCTGCAAATTTTACAAACTTTTATGCTCTGCTTCCTCTTGAACACTGCCACTTAGAAATTTTTTCTTTCAGATACCATAATCATCTCTCTAAAATTCAAAGTTTCAAAGATCTCTAGGGCAGAGGCAAAATGCCACCAGTCTCTTTGCATAGCAAGAGTGATCTTTACTCCAGTTTCCAACAAGTTTCTCATCTCCATCTGAGACCACCTCGGCCTGGACTTCATTGTCCAGATCACTATCAGCATTTTGGTCAAAGCCATTTGAAAAGTTTCTAGGAAGTTCCAAACATTCCCACATTTATCTGTCTTCTGAGCTCTCCAAACTGCCTGTTACCCAGTTCCATGGTCACTCCCACATTTTTGGGTATGCTTATAGTAGCACTCCACTCTCTATGGTACCAATTTACTATATTAGTCCAATCTCATGCTGCTATAAGGACATACCTGAGACTGGGTAATTTATAAAGGGAACAGGTTTAATTGACTCACAGTTCTGCAGGGTTAGGGAGGCTTCATGAAACTTACAATTGTGGCAGAAGGGGAAACAAACACGTTCTTCTCATGACAAGATTCAGGGGAAGAAAGAGAGCCAAGCAAAGGGGGAAGCCCCTTATGAAACTATCAGATGTCATGAGAACTTACTCACTATCATGAGAGTAGCATGAGGGAATCTACTCACATGATTCAATTTCCTCCCACCAGGCCCCTCCCATGACACATGGGGATTATGGGAACTACAATTCAAGATGAGAGTTGGTTGGGGACACAGCCAAACCATATTAGTCTTGTTGGAGAATCTTGCTTTAGTTAAACATCTCATTACTGAAGTTACATGTTAATGTTCAAAAGAAACTACGCGAGTGGGTTCAGATGATAATATGGTATTTTGAATATTGGCTTCCTTTCTTGAAGGCTTGATTTTTCTGGTGACCAAATTACTGGTGACTAATTCACCAACTGTGTAATTCAGGGAGGTCAAGTTGACACAAAAGAAACACGTCATCTAATTGCACTTGATGGTGTTAAAATATCCGCCTTCTGAAACTGCTAAGATGAAATCAGTTCTAGAGAAGATTGCAGGCTGACCCTGAAGTATTTCCTGTTTGCTACAAAATGTCACATCTTTTGGATGTTATTTAAGAGTCCTATTTACCCCAGTTAATGTAACTTTTTTTTCTGCCTGTCTTGTGGACTGGCTGTCTATTTTAGAACTCTATCAAAAAGTTCATGGAATATAATTTGTAAAGCCACCCGCAACTGAAAGTATATGTGTGTGTGTGTTTAAACCTAATTTAGAAAGTATACGGTAGAGCTGCATAGTAGTGGTATTTATTAAAGAATCACAGTTGCAAACATGAGAATAACTTAATTATGGATTCCAGTTTCATTCTTTTGTAATTGTAAAATTATACTTTTGCTGCAGTTATGTTAGAATAATTTTCAAATGTCATCTTGAAATAGAAATGCATATTTTAACCACTCATGAAAAGGTAAATAAAGAACACTTTTTAAATGTTTGCATTGTTTATTTTCTCCTTAAGAACTGTAAACATTAAACTAAACAAATTACCTATAATGGAATTAATGATTTACGAGCAAGCTGGTTTTACCAGACAATATACACAAACTTTGATATACTACAGAATGCTTTACTACACTTGTGAAATTCTCTTGCCTAACCTGAATTTACATTTCATGGGAATAACATGGTATTCATATAGTTATTAAAGTACATTACTATGTCAAAAACTAAAAATAAATGAACACTAGAAATTTATTTCACACAGTTCTGGAAGCTGAAAATCCAAGATCAAGGTGCCAACATGGTTAGGTTGTGGTGAGGGCTGGCTTCCAGACTTCAAACTTCTGGCTGTGCCCTCACATGGCAGAAAGAAGAAGGGAACTTTCTTGGGCTCTTTTATGAGGACATTAATCCTATACATGAGGGCTCTGCCCTTATAACCTTATCAGCTCCTAAAGGCCACACCTCTTAATACCATCACCTTGGAGCAGTAGGATTTCAATGTATGAATTTAGGGAAGACACAATGAAACTATAGCAGGAATGTAAAGTTACATATTAGACAGTTCTTGCATTGCTATAAAGAAATACCTGAGGCTGGATAATTATAAACAAAAGAGACTTAATTGGCTCACATTTCTGCAGGCTTTACAGGAAGCACGGTGCAGACATCTGCTTCTGATAAGGCCTCGGGGAGCTTTTACTAATGGCAGAAGATGAACTAGGAGGAGGCATGTCGCAGGGTGAGAGAGGGAGCAAGAGAGACAAGGAAGAAGGAAGAAGTCTCAGATTTTTTTTTTTTTTTTTTTTTTTTTGATACAGTCTCACTGTATCAGGCTGGAGTGCAGTGGCGCAATCTCAGCTCACTGCAACCTTTGTCTCCCAGGTTCAAGTGAATCTTCTGCTTTGGCCTCCAGGTAGCTGGGATTATAGGCATGTTCCACTACACCTAGCTACTTTTTGTATTTTTAGTAAAGACAAGGTTTTGCCATGTTGGCCAGGCTAATCTCAAACTCCAGACCTCAAGTGATCCACTCGCCTTGGCCTCCCAAAGTGCTAGGATTACAAATGTGAGCCACCATGCCTGGTCTGGTCCCAGATTCTTTTAAACAAGAACATCTCTTGTCAACTAACTAAGCAAGAACTCACTTATCACCAAAAGGATGCTGCTAAACCATTCATGAGGAATCAACCCCCAAGATCCAATCACCTCCCACCAGGCCACACCTCCAGTATTGGGACTCACATTTCAACGCGAGATTTGGAGAGGACAGATATCCAAACCACATCAGGATAGCTCAACATTAGGAAAATTATTAATAATCTCTCATATTAAAAAAACTGTAACAGGAGAAACATA
Source organism: Alouatta palliata (assembly GCA_004027835.1). Classification (NCBI taxonomy): domain Eukaryota; kingdom Metazoa; phylum Chordata; class Mammalia; order Primates; family Atelidae; genus Alouatta; species Alouatta palliata. The sequence continues at coordinate 13,745 of PVKV010014228.1, read as the reverse complement.
TAATTATACCAAAATATTGCCAAAAGACATTTGATAAAATTTGTAAGCCATGCCTAGAAAGAAGGAAGGGAGAACGAGAGGGAGGAAGATTTTAAAAAAGAAAAAAAAAAACACTTTAAGAAAGTGTAGTACTTTCATGTTTACTGTTGACATACTAGAAACCCGTTGTTCTTTCATTCTGTGCCTGCAAGATCCAATCATTTTCTAACGAAGTGAGGACTATGAGTTAAAGCCTATTTAAGATCCATACATTTGTTTTGTGAACAATGGAATGTATATATAGGGACCCAAAGAGGGAACTAGGTTATGAGCATCCTTGTAACATGTTTCAATGTATGGATCTATCATAATTTTTTACTTTTATGCTTTTAAACATCACGCATCCAGGTTCCTATACACCTGCCTGAAGAAAATTTAATATTTTCCCATATTTATCTCAAATATATTATTTCAAAGGAACAAAGAGTAACTGATAAATTTGAAGTTCGCCCTCAATCCTATTCCATGTCCTCACCATTCTTCTATAATTTGGCGGTTATAATTTCCATGGCATTGTTTAAACTTTTACAATATATGTAAAAGTAGGAATAAAATGTAAAATATAAATAATTCTTGTGCATTATATAAATGGTATCATGTTGCATGTAATAGTTTTCAACTTGCTTTATTCATGTAATGTTTTACGTTGTACCTGATTTAGATGATCAGAAACCCATTTCAATCACTAAGGTTACTGAATTATATTTCATTGTATGAATATACTGTAGGTTCTTTATTCACAGGTTGATAGACATTTTTAAATATTTTCAAATTTAAAAGCATGTTGCAAAGCACATTTCTATATGCATATGTAGTAATCACCCTAGGATATAATCAAAGAGTGGAATTCATTTATTAATTTATTGGTCTCATATTTAATGAGCACCTATTATTTCCAAAGTTCTGTTCTAAGAATTGGTGATGCGGCAGTGGGCAAATAAAGTCCCTGTCTGGAGCCTTTGTTTTAGTGGAGGAGACAGCCCTCTGTGTAGAAATAAAATTGGAGGTTTTTATTGTATAGATGTTATTTTATACTATGAAATTAGACTGTTAGGTGATCATATAAGTGTAGATAGAAAAGATACCTGAGTACTGATTCCTGGGACTTACTTAGGTTAAATTGAATAAATTAGAGGGACAAATAAAGAAGACTAGGAATGAGCATCTAGTGAAATAATAGATTTGAGAAAATAGTATTCTCAATACAAGTGGACAAACTTGTCAAAGTCAAGTACAGCAAGCAATGATCTTTGGATTTGGCATAGTGGAGGTCATTGATCACTTTTACAAGAGCTGTCTCAGTGGGGTTTGGGGCTTAAAGCTTTATTTGGGGGATTTCAAGACGGAAATAGAGGAGACAAACCAGTAAGAAATATTACAGAGAATTGTTTCAAGGAATTTTGACAGAAAGGGGAGCAGACAAAATGGCTTGTCTTTTAGTAGATAGAGAAATATGTGGGATGAAGGACATGTACAATTAACAGCATGTTTTGTTTACTGATGGTAAAGATCAAGTTAAGAAAAAGAAATTATGACTCATAGAAAGGGGAACAAATTGCTGTATTGATGTCTCCAAGTAGGTGCTAAGGGATGAGATCCAGTGCATGAGTAATGGGACTGGTTTAATACTCCCCACTATGTTGTATAATGTGCAGTCTGCACTATTGTTCAGAATGGTCCCACATTGAATCACAAGCAGTCCACACATGGTAATAGAAGGGAAGGCCGAGTATGTGTGTACTGACTGTAGATGTACTACTGACTGGGAGTTTGTGGAAATTCTCTCATGATTGCTTTAGTTTCCTCAGTTAAAGAGAAGCAACTATCATAAGCTAAGAGCAAAGGAGTAAGAAGAAGGTATGATACAGTTTTCAAAAATGAATGGACTAGTATAATACAATACAACTTCAAGGAACATTGAGGGCTTACCTGAAGTTAATATTCGTGGATTTAAATAATGAACCCAGGCATCATGTTAGTGGACTTTTTCTCCATCCATATTCAGATGTGTATGAAAGTGGAGAAAAGATAGTTAAATTTAAATAGAATTAATGATTTGGCAGGGAAAAATGAGAGAAAGAAAAAGGCAAGAGAAGTAAGAGTATATACAAAGTCTGGAGTATCATGATTGTCTGTGGAATTTAAATGGTATAAAGATGCAAGTGAATACAGAAGATGTTTGGGAGACAGCCAAGAAGATAATAGAAACAATAGATGTAGTTAAATAATTAGCGGAATTAATTTTTTTCTGGCATTATCCATTATTGGAATCAAGGTTCTAGAAGAAACTAGCTAGAAAGATAGCACATGTAGTTGAAGAGTAATGGAGTGCTTAAAATTAAGAAGGTGGAGCTATTTTTGGTAGTGGAAATGTCTAAGGTACAATTTGTGGAGTGTGTGATTGAGGTAGTTTGGAGGACAAGCCTATTAGAAGAGAGGATATAAAGCAACTGAGATAAATATTTCTACAAAAATGTCTCCATATTGGCTTCACATCAGAATCACCTAGATAAATTAAAACCAAAAAATGCCCAAGTCTTCATGCATATATATTCTAAATTACTTTATCTATAGTGATGCTTTTAAAAAGACTTCCCAGCTGATTAAAATGTGACAATAGAATTGAGAATAACTGGTATTATATGAATTTTGAAGTAAACCATGAATGGTGACAGGACCCATATTGGAGATTATGATAAAAAGCCTGTGATATTTTAATCCCATGATTTGAACAATCACAACCCAGAGTAGATCTTTTGTCCACATCTCTGAGCTTCACTTGTGCATATCCAACTACTATCATACATTTCTCCCTGGATATGACACTTGCACCTTATCTCAGAAATCCAAAATTAAATGTATCCCTATCCCTCTTTCACCTGTGCTCACTTTTTGTATTCCTTTTTTGGTTAATGGCAGCAAATATTAAATTAAGGAATCAGGGAGGCATCCTAAATTTCTAGATTGTTTCTCAATTCATCTTTGTACTGACTATCTTAATACATATTCAATAGGCCAAAGATTCATATGCTACTATTAGTAAATACCTCTGAAATCTACTCCCAATGTTTTCTTTTCATAACTTCTCTGTTATTCCAGTCATTCATAATCACAATTTGAATAGGCTCAAAAGTAGTCCCTAAGCTTGTATATTAGTTTTTACAATCTATACTCCATAGTGCTGTCAGTGATCTTTTTAAAACAAAAATCTAATCATTTTATTCACCTTAACACCTATTATTTCCAAATTGCTGATCCACACTATTCACTCTATAGCAGGAAAAAGCTGTACATTTTCAAAAATATTAATTTTACCTCATCCTTTAAAATTTCATTTTATATGCTTTACAATGTATACCTTATATTCATTAAGAAATACATAAATAAAGAAGTGACATTTTGAACGTCCATGTTAAGTTAATTTTTTTTAGCTGATTGGGTTGCACCACCAAAAATTAGGAGATCACTCACTCCTAAGAAGTCCAAATTTTTGTATGTGAGGCCACTCTATATTCTGCCTTCTCCTCTTTTTCAAATTTCGAGAAACATCGCTTGCTTTTCAATAATCCTCTACAAAGAATGTAAACAAGACTTTTTCTATCTTCACTACTTCGTTATATACCACTATTTATTGCACTTATCTAAGATTATTATACGTTCTTATTCATACCAGATTTTTCCATTAATTATGTTTTATGAGTTTAGGGGCTCTGACCTTCTCTTCCTATCCAAATTTTCTAACACAGCACCTGACACATCGTAGGCATTCTATAGATTTGAGTTGATTAGACAAATATCCTTTTCCTGCCTACTCTGTTCTTTGGCTGAAGTTGTATAATCTCAGTTCTCTGTGGCCTTATATGTTTAGAATAACATTCCTGTGCTCAGTTGACAATATGCTTTTCTTAAAATTTATCATCAATTCTACTGGGGAGCTTTTCTTTAATCATTACAGGAGCACAGATGAAGATTAGAGAAGGTGAGTCACTACTTTGTGTCTTATTACACAATGATCTGCAAACATTTCTTATTTTCTTGTCACATATTCTATTCATTACCCATTCTCTTTTTAAATCATAGGTTTATAAAGCAAATATGCAGATTATTTTATATGCATTAAATAAAAGAGTTTTACAGGTGTTTTATAATAGGTTTCAAAATCTCATTAAACCAGGATTAGCTATCTGAGAGTTGAATGAAAAAAGTGAATTATTTTGACTTATAACTTGGATTTCAGGTTGAAATGCTTTTTCTTACATTGATATAAGTTATTGATATTTTATTTGTATCTATTTTAATTTCTTCAAAATTACAAATTAATTAATAAAAGTGTATATTTGCTAAAATTTAGAGGGTACAGAGTAAAATTTGGAAGTCTTCTTTCAATACTATTCCCTATTTCCCTCACTATAGGTAATTATACTATACTACTGAAGCCTTAGTCTATGTCCTCTTCTTTGTTGACTTGGTAGTTCATGAATACATTGTTTCAGTAGTTATCTATCGAATACCTAATTAGTGCCACATAGTATGTTGGGACACAAGGATAAATAAAAACAATATGATTTCATGGAATTGACAGTGGAGAAGAAAGGACAAACAATGAATGAGTACACATGTAGTCAATAACTTCCAGATGGAGTAATACTCTGAAGAAAGCAAACGAGAATGAGCTACTGATTGGTGGAGGCCTCTTTAGATTATGGTGTGTTAGTATGGTACCTCTGAGAAACAGCCACCAAGATAGGATTAAAAGTGCAAGAGGTTTACTGGGGAAAATGCCTCTGAAAGAAAACATAGAGGAGGTCAGAGGAAGCTGAGAGACTCTTGATGATGATGTAACTTCTGTGAGGAAAAGAAGAAAGGAAACAAAATTATAGAACTAAAATTCTTTAAACATTATGTAGACATTTCAGTTAATGAGGAATCATCAAGCTAAAGTTCCTTATCAAAGGAGTTCTGTATCACCTAGGAAATAACTTAGCAACCCTGTTAGACCCAGACATCGGCTGGGAGCAGCCCACGTGAAGTGAGGCCTTGGTTTCAAACCAGTGATAATTTCAGAGTAGGAGTCTACCTGGTCAATTCTATACTCTGCAGTTGGGGATTTGCAAGGAACGAATTAATCACTGCTTCATATAGTGTCCAAAAGAGACTCTCTGAAGAGGTGAAACTTGAGTTGAAACTTCAATAATGAGAATGAACCAGTGGTTTCAAGAGTTAGTGAAAGTGTATCCTAGTCAAAGGGACAAGCAGGGACAGAGAACTTGAATTAGGACAGACGTAATTTGACCCAGAATTAGAATGGGAGCTCCTAGACTGCAGGAAACTGTTTCAGCGAGAGGCAAAAGCCAGATCATGTACAGTTTTTAAGGCCGTGATAAAGAGGGTTCATTTTTTTCATTTTTTTTTCACAAGCAGAGATAATCTATAGAAAAATTTTAAGCAGAGGTGACTGATGTAATTTACATTGTATAAGCATTTCTTAAGCTCCTGTGCACACAGTGTATTAAAGGGGCAAGAGAGAAGACAAGGAAAAGAATTAGGAGGCTATGCAGTATTACAGGGGAGAGAAGATGATATGTTGGTCTAGGGTGGAAACAGTGTCCTGCAGACAGACTCATGGTTTTTCCTTTCATAAATATATTTAATAGATTATACATATTCTCTGACTTGTTTTTTTAAAATAAACAATTTACATACTTTAGAGACTCTTGAATGTCAGTTATATAGCTCTATTGCTTTCTTTTATAATCTACACATAGTATTCCAAGCCATACTTAATTTACCTATTTTCCTATTGCTGGACATTTAGGTAAATACATTTTATCTCCCATTTGTTGAATAATGCTATAATGAATAGTCTTATAAGTGTCTAATTGTGAATATGTACCAATGGAGTTGCTGTACATACTTTAAAATTTAATAGGCATTGACAGTTATTCTTCTAAAAGAGTGTATTAATTTATACTGCCATCAGGAGTTTATGAAATGCATCCTTGCTTCACATTTTACTGACACAAGACAGTGTCAGTAAAATGCCATCATCAATCTTTACTTTTTTTCAAGTAAGAGAGAAAACGATTGTTTTTAGATGGATAGTATTGAGGGAAAGAGAAAACAATTTTGTTGCATTTAAGGTACATGATAGCACCTGCCGGTCCTTTCTATTGCCTTAACCACATTAGAAAAATCAAATATTAGTGTATTAGTTTCCTGGGATGTCATAAGAAATTTCCACAAACTTAGTAGCTCAAAGCAACATAAATTTATTTTCTCACAGTTCTGGAGGCCAGAACTCTAAAACCATGATGTTGGCAGGGCCACATTCCATGTGGTTCTAGGAAAGAACAATTTCCATGCCTCCTCTAGCATCTGGTGACTGTCAGCGTTCCTTGGTATTTTGGGGCTTGTGGCTGCATCATTCCAGTCTCTGGTTCCTTGTTCACATTGCCTTTTCCTCTGTGTGTCACAGTTCCCTCTGCCTCTCTCATAAAAATACATGTGATGGCATTTAGGGCCCACCTGGGTAATCCAGGATACACTCTTTTTCTCAAGATCCTGAGCTTAATTACATATTTTGCCATATAAGGTAATAGTCGTTCTTCTGCCATATAGTGTCATAGTCACAGGTTCTGGGGATTAGGACATGGATATATCTTTTGGGTGAGTGTACTATTCAGCCCAGTACAAAAAAAAAAAAAAAAAAAGGACTCACGCTTCCTCCCCCGTGGACATTAATGAAAGGCAGTGGTAGAGGGAGGAGAATTCAAGATTCAACAGATTCCCTAATTGCTAACAAAGTTTGAGAAACTTGTTGTATGTCTGCATTTCTACTTCCTTGTATGCCAATTACCTCTTCATAGCTTCTGCCCTTCATTCTCCTGAAATGTTAGTCTGTTTTAATTTTTTACTAAGTTGTATAAAATGTGTATGCATTATAATATTTGGAAAATACGTTAAAAAATGTTTTTACCAATTTATAATGCATCTCTTGGGGATAGGTGAGTGGATTGGAGCTCTTTGCCATGGGAGATTTTAATGACCATAAATTCAAGTTTACTTACCTTTTTATTTTTTATTTCACAGAGTCTATTTTAGTTAAAAATAAATGGAATCCTGTACAAATTGTTTTGAACCTCTTTTTGATTTGGTATATTTCCCCAGCATATGCATAATTTTTACCATTTATGGCTTTTGAGTGTTTTGTTTTATAATAAGTTGGGTAAACAATGATTCTGACTCACTATGTGTCCAGCACCATGATACATGCTTCATAAGTATTCAGTTACTGAACCTTTTAAAGAAATACAGGTATCTTCATTTTACTGCTGAGTAAACTAAAATTTAGGTCAGTTTAGTAGCTCTCCCAAGATCCGATAGTAAGTAGTAGAACCCAACCATGGGTCCAGTCTGTAAAGAGTATTCTATTCCACTGAATATTTTCCTTTTATATACTCCACTCCTTAAAATATAGGTCTTCAAATAACTGAAGGCCATCTTTTTCATTTTAGGAAAATAAATGAAATTTCTGAAATCAAAGAATTCAAAACATTTGCTCCAGTAGTAAAAGGAAAATGTATGTTAGTTTTTTGTTCAAATATAAAGTAGACAATATGTGTAGAGATGGAAGTGGGATTTGTGGGTGAGGCTCAAGGGAGGCACAAAGCAGCACATTAGTAAGCACATAAGCAGGACCTAAGAGTCACTGTATTAACTGCATCTTTCTGATTGAGGTGAATTATAGCCATATGAATACCCTATTAGCCATGCTGTCATCCAGATAAAATTAAACACAAAAATAATTTTCTCCATGCAAAGATTAAAATGCAAATCTTCTGCACAAATGTTTAGACATAAACATTTAAGCACAGACATTTAAATGAAGAAAATTTTCTTTCAGATAGCATGGTTGAATTAAAATGACTTTTCAGATCTGATCCTTTAAGCATATTGTGATGCCTCAAGCAATAAAAGGTAAACAAAAAATATATAACTCATGATAAAAGATAATGTTAATTTTAGTATCTGATTTTAGTCAGCTTTTAGTTAGGAGGAGGATTTATTGGTTTCTGTTTTTGCTTTTTAGTGGGGGAAATTACATAATGAAAATGGACGTTATGACAGATATTTTAGTAGCATCGTCCACAGCTATCCGGTACAATATAGACAACACAGTATGCAGACCATCTGGGCTTATTGTCGTTATCCTGCAAACTAGCTAGGCATGAGTGAACCTCTGAAGCCTAATTCCAAAGCAGCCTGGTTTGCCTGTTTCAAAAGAATTCCATTTGTCAATATTTTGGAGCAGGTGGAAAGCCATTCTGGAGTATTCTGCTGAGGCTTATGCAAATAGCTGGCTTAACTGTACTGTGGGCTCAGATTTCCTACAGTCAGAGCACTGAGATTCAGGTATGATTTGGCTTATATTTCCCTCTCAACTTTTCTACAGTTTCCTTTAGCTCTTTTGACCAAATCATACCCTGTTATTACTTTGTACAGTATTTCTCAAATGAGAGAAATGAGAATATGATCACAGTTAATAGTAGATAAGTTGAAATAATTCATAAACCATTATCTGAGGACTCACGGTTGTGTGAAGTAACTTTTGATCCAGAAGGCATTTGGATGATTCTGAATAGAGATGACTACTCTGCGCTCCTCTGCCTACCTTATAGTGCTTGTGAAGAATTAGCTGAGGTACTATATGAGAAGGCACTGACATAAACAACACACTCTACCAATATAAGATATTAAGTTAGAGTGAAAGAGAAAGTGAATGAGATTAATACAGTAATGAGTTTTAGAAAGGGCATGATGAAACAGTCCCCACCTTGAGTTTCCCATTCCTGACTCAAAAGGTAATTACCAAACAAAAGGTAATTTGTGTGGATAATAAAATACTTGCTACAATGAGTAAGGGCAGAATATGAGGACAGAAGAATAGCATGGGCTAGACTTCATAAAGTCTTTCTGGCCACTGTACAGTACAGCAGACACTGTTGTTTGCCTACCCAAAATCCACCCCTACTTTCTTTCTTTATTGCTGATAGTGTTCTGGTTTCTGTGCTCAGATAAGATGGCCTACATGCTTCCCTCTATGGTCCCAGAGGTTGAAGTTTGATCTACGATGATCATGGTCATTCTGTGGTTGGTCATTCATTGAATGGGTACATGATCCAACACTATGCAAGAGATGATGTCACTAGGTGATGTCTCTAAAGGAGTGTCTCAAATGATTTTCATCCCTGATAAAAAATACTCTCATGAGGAGAAACTCTGCTTTTGAACAATATTGTGTGTGCTTCACCCATTCTGTAAATTTAGAAACAACAAAATTTCAGACTATTTCAAAAACCAAAGGAGAAAGGAATACTTTCAAACTCATTCTACAAGGCCAGTATTACCCTGATACCAAAACCAGACAAAGACACATCAAAAATAACAACAACAAAACTACAAGCCAATATCTCTGATGAATATTGATGGAAAAATCCTCAACAAAATACTAGCAAATGAGATTCAGCAATACGTTAAAAAGATCATCCATTATGACCAAATGGGATTTATCCCAGTGCTGCAATGATAATTCAACATATGCAAATCAACCAATGCGATACACCATATCAACAGAATGGAGGACAAAAGCCATGTGATCATTTACATTGATGCTGAAAAAGCCTTTGATTAAATTCAACATCCATTCATGACAAAAACCCTCAAAAAACTGGATGTAGAAGGAACATACCTCAATATAATAAAAGATATATACAACAGACCCATAGCAAGTATCATATTGAATGGGGAAAAACTGAAAGCCTTTCATCTAAGATCTGAAAAACAACAAGGATATCCACTTCCACCACTCTTATTCAGCATAGTACTGGAAGTCCATGCTAGAGCAATCAGACAAGAGAAAAATATCAAAGGCATCCAATCAAAAAGGAAGAAGTCAAATTACCTTGTTTGCAGATGATATGATCTTGTTGTATTTGGAAAGCCATAAAGATGCCACCAAAAAACTATCAGCACCTATAAAGAAATTCAGTAAAGTTGAAAGATACAAAATCAACATATAAATCCAGTATATTTCTATATGCCAATAGTGAACAATCTGAAAAAGAAATTTAAAATTAATCCCATTTACAATAGCGATACATAAAATTAAATACCTAAGAATTAATTTAACCAACATAGCAAAATATCTCTCTAATGAAAATTATAACACACTGATGAAAGAAATTAAAGAGAACATAAAAAAGAAATATATTCCATGTCTATGAACTAGAAGAATAAATATTTTTAAAATGTTTATACTACTCAAAGAAATCTGCAGATTCAAAGCAACTGAACACATGGTGATAGCGAGTAGAAGTATGGTTACCAGAGGTTGGGAAGGGTGGTGGGCAGGTGGGGGAAGAAGGTGGGGTGATTAATGGGTTGAAAAAAAGTAGTTAGAAAGAATGAATAATACCTAGCATTTGATAGCACAACAAGGTGACTATAGCCAATAACATAATAGTACATTTAAAAATAACTAAAAGAATATAATTGGATTGTTTGTAACACAAGGGATAAATGCTTAAGATATCAAATACCCCATTTACCTTGATACGATTATTATGCATTGCATGCCTGTATCAAAATATCTCACATACCTCATAAATATATACACCTACTTTGTACCCACAAAAATTAAAAATTTTAAAAAATTGGCAAAGAAGCTAACATAGACCTTGAAGTTGTTAAGCTACTGAATTTACTAACCCTGAAAACATTCTGTATCTGTTCATCTTGTTTTATGATATAATAAGATTTATTTTTTGTTTAATCATTATGTTATAAGGCTTAGGCAAACACCATAATCCTTATATTCCTAACTGAAAAATTGTTGCAGAAAGGAGAGTTGCTACAGGTCACATTATGTACTTTACCTCTAAATGAGAATAATTCAAATATCAAATTATAAATGTAATCATGTCAGTTCTTTGCCAAAATATTTCAACAGCTCTTCATTGTCCTCAAGACAAAAATCCTTACCAGACACTGATTAGGTAATGATCTGGCCTCTTCTTATCACATCAGTTTTATCTTGTGCAAATTTCCTTTCACAGCCTGCACTGCAGCCATAAGAAAATTCACTCAGCTGCTATGAATTCCATGCTCCTGGAAATTTATATTGCATGGAATACTCCTTTCCTTCATCTCTGGCTAGATAATAATTATTCAACCGTCATATGTTAGCTGAAATTTCTTAAGCTAAGTTACTTGTCCTTGTGATATACCATTATAGAACCCTTACTTCCTTTAAGTTAGTAAAACCTACTGTATTGTAATTGCTTTCCTGATTCCCCACTAAGTTGTATGCTCATTAGGAGAGCAACAATGTTAGTCATGCTCACCATTGTATTCTCTTCATAGCTTCTGGAGTACAATAACTGCTCAATGAATGTATTTAAATAATTAATAAATAAAACCTTTACAAATCTAATATTTTGCCCTAGGAAGGAGAAATATCTATGAGTGATGAGCATATTATTTCTCTTAAGAAAAGGAATATTTGTGTATTGTAGAAACAAATTGAGAAAGAATACAGAATTAATAAAGTACTGTTAGAACTAATGAGAGTATAGAAAAAAAGATTTCCGATTTTAAAAGCAACCTACAAAATCAACAGTATTTTATAATAGAAATAAACAACTAGGATATATAACTAAAGTAAAACGAATTTGTCATAGCAACAAAAATAGTTGAATATCTAGGAATTAAAAAAGAATGTAAAAGACCTCTCTGATGAAAACTTCAGAATGATAATAAAGGATACAGCAAATGATTTAAATTAATAAAAGAGCCACATGCTTTTTACTAATTTAAGTTAGTAAAAGAGCCACATTAGCTCTCACTTATAAGTGAGAAGCTAAATGATGAGAAAACACAGACACATAGAGGGGAACCACACACACTGGGGCCTTTTGGATGGTGGAGGGTGGGAGGAGGAAGAGGATCAGGAAAAACAACTAATGGCTGCTAGGCTTAATACCTGGTTGATAAAATGATCCAGACAACAAACCTCTGTGACACAAGTTTACCTATGTAGCAAACCTGCACTTGTGCCCCTGAACTTAATAAAAGTTAAAAATAAATTAAATAAATAAAAGTGGTATCTCATGTTCTTCAATGGGATGATTTGATATTATAATAATCACAATATCTATAAATTGATCTATAAATTTAGAGAAATTCACTTTAAATTTGTAGTTGGATTTTTTTTGAGCAACCTGATAAACTTAAGACAAAATTTATATGGAGGAATAAAGACCTTTATCTGGATCTTAAAAATTAATGAAGGAAGATATGCCTTACCTGATAATAAATACATATTTTAAAACCTCAGTGGAGAGAGATCCAAGATGGCCAATTAGTAGCAGCTCAGGATTGTAGCTCCCACTGAAAGTGCAGAGAGTGAGTGGATGCCACATTTTCAGACGAATTTTTATTGCCCACAGACCAGGAGATTCCCGGCAGAGGAGCCCCACGGGTCGCCAGTGCGACTCTTTTGGCTGGCGCAGCCGTTTTGTAGGCGCTCAGGCGTGGCGGTTCTCAGTCCGGACTATACAGGACTGAGTGCCCTTTTGGTTGGCGTTTGGAGCTCCGGGAAGGCAGAGTCTCCCATTCAGCTGATTGAAAAGCGGACTGAAGCGGGGAACCAGACCGGGAGATTCTCAGGCAGAAAAGCGCCACGAATCTTAACGCCGCTGTTTCAGCCGGCGTAGTGGGTCGCCACAGGGGAAGGCTGGTCCGCCCCCCACAAAAAAAAACAGCAATTGGAACTGCCGAGGATTGAGAGTTTCACAGCAAGTACAGCTGAACCCGGGAAGGTCCGGCTTTGTGAGGGAGGGGCGTCCGCTGAAGGAAAACTGAGAAACAGAAAAAACTTTACCACCAACAAGCTGGATGTCCACTCAGAGAACTAATCTGAAAGTCAGCAATTACACAGATGACAGGTGGATAAATCCACAAAGATGGGAAGAAACCAGCGCAAAAAGGCTGAAAACACCCGAAATCAGAATGCCTTTCCTCCTACAGAGGATTGCAGTTCCTCATCACCAATTGAACAAGGCCTGATTGAGAATGAATGTGAGGAATCAACAGAATCAGGCTTCAGAAGGTGGATAATGAGAAAATTCTGTGAGCTAAAAGAACATGTTCTAACCCAATGCAAAGAAACTAAGAACCTTGAAAAAAGGTTTGACGAAATGCTAACGGGAATAGACAATTTAAAGAGGAATACAAGTGAACTAATGGAGCTAAAAAACACAATACGAGAACTTCACGAAGTATGCACAAGTTTTAACAGTCGAATTGATCAAGCAGAAGAAAGGATTTCAGAGGTCGAAGACCAACTTAATGAAATAAAACGAGAAGACAAGATTAGAGAAAAAAGGGTTAAAAGGAATGAGCAAAGTCTCCAAGAAATATGGGACTATGTGAAAAGACCTAATCTACGTTTGATAGGTGTACCTGAATGTGATGAAGAGAATGAATCCAAGCTGGAAAATATTCTCCAGGATATTATCCAGGAAAACTTTCCCAACCTAGCAAGGCAGGACAATACTCAACTCCAGGTAATACAGAGAACACCACAAAGATATTCCTCAAAAAGAGCAACCCCAAGGCACATAATCATTAGATTCACCAGGGTTGAA
>PVKV010014227.1:0-58312 GCA_004027835.1 Alouatta palliata | reverse complement strand
GGTTCAAGCAATTCTCCTGCCTCAGCCTCCCGAGTAGCTGGGACTACAGGCACGTGCCACCATGCCCAGCTAATTTTTGTATTTTTAGTAGAGACGGGTTTCACCATGTTGACCAGGATGGTCTCGATCTCTTGACCTCGTGATCCACCCGCCTCGGCCTCCCAAAGTGCTGGGATTACAGGCGTGAGCCACCGCGCCCGGCCGAGACCCAAGTTCTTATTTGCAAAGGAAGCTTTTAGGTGTAAGGCTTTAGATAAAATCGGTTGTAAAATGTTTCTTGTCAGATTTAGTCTGTGTTGATAATGGTGGGGAGGTACAATAAGGCATATCTGACCCCCACTTTCTGTCACGGCCTGAAACAGTCTCTTAGGTTAAATTTTAAGAGTCCTGCCTGGGGAGGAAGTCCATTCAGGTGGTTGGAGGGGAGTCTTTGAATTTTATTTTTGTTTACAGGTAGCTGTGAAGATTTGCACAGATTCTGTTTCTATTGATGCTGATGAAAAAGAGTCAAATATGGCATTGTAATGAGACAGTCCATTGATCAGATCAATTGTGATGATGTGGGCTGCTGCCTCTGAAGTAGGCCACTAAGAAAAACATTTAAATGCATGTCCTGCCTCTTTCTCCTTTCCAGTGACTGGTTTGGTAGTTTCTGGGAATTTTTAGAGTAGCTGTCTTGAACAGAGAGATGAAAACCTGTAGCCTTAATCAGTATCACCTGGACCACGCCTTAAGAGAAAAATAAATGTTTCTTATTTTTAAGAAACTGAGTATCAGAATAACTTTTGTTACATCAGTTAGGCTGCTACATTAATATATGCAACCACAAGGAAAGATATTAATAGTGAATATTTAGAATGATTTGCAATTTATAAGTATATCATGAATGTAGTATGTTAATATCTAATGACTATCAATCTATCAACAAACTACTCTTTTTCTGAGAAAACAAATTTACTAGATGGATATTAATGCATGTAGGTATAAAAGAAGGACCTAGAAAACAGGAGGATTTTAGATGAATCCTGGGGATATGCCAGAGTGAATGAGAATTATACTACACCTTCCTATGAGCCTTTGATTTATAATACAGAGAACAATAACCTCAGCAGGTGCAGCTTCAGCCAAAATCCCAGCTAGTTCATCTGGGCAAATCACGAAACAGCGGAGCCCCAGTTTTGTCTTTATAAGTTAAAAAATCTCTTTTTTAAAAACAGGAGAAAACCATTGTCTAATTCACAGTGCTATGATAAGGAGGAAGGGAATTTCTGTTTGCTAAAGTTGATTGGGAATTGCAACTTTGGAGCTGAGGCTCTCACATGTGAGTGAGCCACAGAAACCCTGAAGGAACTGCTGAGATCCAGAGCTGGGCCCACCCGAGGGCTTCTGACACAATAAGCCTTGGGTGCAACCTAAAGATGTGCATTTATTACAGGTTGCCAGATAAGGCTGATGTGTATGATCTGTGTAGACCACGTTGAGGACCACTATCTTCAAGTAAATTATGAATGGAAGTGTATTAGTCCATTTTTATACTGCTTCAAATAAATACTTGAGACTGGGTAATTTATAAAGAAAAAGAGGTCAAATGAACTCACAGTTCTACATGGCTGGGGAAGCCTCAAAATCATGACAGAAGGTGAAAGAGGAACAAAGACACATCTTATATGGCATCAGGCAAGAGAGAATAAGCAAGGGAACTGCCCTTTATACAACCATCAGATCTGGTGATACTTATTCACTACCACGAGAACAGCATGGGAAAAACCTGTCCCCATGATTCAATTGCCTTCCACTGGGTCCCTTCCACAACATGTGGGGATTATGGGAACTACAATTCAAGATGAGTTTCAGGTGGGGACACAGCCAAACCATATCAGAAAATATGCCACACGTCTGTATTTTAAAATATATTCACAGATGTGTTGAGGGAAAAAAAAAGGCACTGCAGGAAAATGAGTAACTCTCAGGGAAATTATCTAAATATGTTAGAGTAGAGAAAAATAAACAGAAAGCAGAAAGAAAAAACCTTCTCCTTTTTGAAGACATTATGATTGTTTTTAGCCACATGTGCTACTGATGGAGAATGAGGTTAAAAATAAGAACAGAGAAACTGAGCATCTTGGATGGCCTACGTCCTTTAACTGCAGATCTGATAGGTGGTTTGGTCCAGGGGATTCGGGGAGTTCGTCTGATGCTTATGTGAAGCTGCCCTGGGAGAAAAGTAGTATTCTCGCCTTTTGAGTAAAGGCATGCCCAGTGTTGGAGGAATTTGGAATTCAGGTCAGGAAGGCAAAGAAAATGAATGCATACATGTTAACCTGTAAAAATAAATGTTTGCCTTACTGAAGTGACATGCTTTGCAAACCAATTTGATTGGTAACTTCCACAACATATAGAATGTGCATAAAAAGGAAGCTTTAGACATATTTTTATTAACTTCATAACTTGGCTGCCCAAAGTTCTGGGATTACAGGCATGAGCCACCTCGTCCAGACAAAATGCATCATTTGTAGATAGCATATGGTTGAATTATGGTTTTATCTATTCTGCTGATCTCTGCTTTTTGATGTTGCTTTAAGTTTATTTGCATTTTTAACAGTTATATTAAAGTGATATACAAATAATGGCATATATTTAATATGCATAATTTGATAATTTTGGACATAGACAAACACTTGTAATATCACCATAATCAAAATAATAGGCATAATCATTACCTCCAGAAGTTTCCTTATGTCCTTTGTATGTATGTATGTTTTGTAAGTTTGACAAAACTGTGAAGGATACACAATAGGAAAAGGATAGTCTCTTCAATGAGTGATGCTAGGAAAAGTTTATGTTCACATGCAAAAAAAAAAAAATGAAACTGGACCTCTTCCTTACACAAAAATCAACTGGTATTTCATATACAGCAGAGGTGCAAGAGGCAAATCCTTTTTTTTTTTTTTTTTTTTTTTTTGGTTTAACTGAATGTGCCCTAATCTCTTTTTTATTTCTAAAGGTCTATTCTGTAGGATATAGAAGTCTTAGTTGACTAGTGTTTTTCTTTCAGTTCTTTGAATATGCAATTCCATTTTCCTATGGCCTCTATTGCTTCTGGTGAGAAATCAGCTGTTTGTCTTCTGAATATTTCTCATACATGATGAGTTGCTTCTCACTTGTTAATTTTACTACTCTTTGTTTTTGTCTTTGGACAATTTTGTGATGCATCTAGGTGTGGCTTTTAAAATTTATCCATTTAGGGTTCATTGTGCTTCTTACATGTAAGGTTAGTATTCTGCATTATGTTTTGGAAGGTTTTGGCCATTTTTTAAAAGGTATTTATTCTTCCCTTCTTCTCTCTCTTCTTTTGGGGAATCTATTATGCAAATGTTGGTACATTTGATGTTGTCAGATAGGCCCCTGAGGCTCTGTCCATTTCTTGTTTTAGTATTATTTTTTGTTCCTCAGACTGGATAATCAATAGCAACGAACCTACCCGCATACTTATGAATTCTTTTTTCTTCTACCAGTTGCTGTCAAGCTCTCATAGAATTTGCATTTTACATATTATACTTTTTAACACAAGAATTTCTATTTGGCTCTTTTATAAAAATACAATTTGTATTTGTTGATTGATATTCTCTTTTTGGTGAGATATTTTTGACATATGTTCTTTACTTTCTTAGACATGATTTCCTTTAGTTGTTAAAGACATGAAAAACAGCTGATTTAAATTTGGTGCCTAAAGAATCCAAAGTAGGGGATTCTTTCTAGACATTTTCTACATATTCCTTTTTTCCTTGTATATACAAATATTGTTCTGTTTACTGTCTCAAAATTTTCTGTTGAAAATGAGACATAAATAATACAATAGGAAAATTCAATTGATAGGATTCACTTCCTCTCCTTTAAGTTTGCTCTTCTTGAAATTTGTTTAGTGTATTTTCTGAAATAATTCTGTGAAGTCTGTACTCTTTGTTGTATGAAACTACTGAAGACTGCTTGATTAGCTAAAGTCAGCTTATGATTGGGTAGATTCCCTCAAATACCTGAAAATATTAAGTGTCCCAGGCTTTGCCACAGAGTTCTACATGGATGTTGAGGCATGCCTTCCACTCCCCATTGGACAGTTTACAACTTACCTTCATCTTTCCCTTCTTCTTGTACTGAGCCTCAAGTTCAGTCAGAGGTGAAAGACTTCTCAGATCTTTGCTTACTGTGCACACTTTGCAAAGACATGTGCTTTACATTACCAGATATGTCAGAGCATCTCTAAGTTCCCATGAAAATTTCATTTTCCAGCTTTTCCTTTTAAGTTTTTTGGTGGGGTTTCATTTTTGCTCCCAACTGTTTTCTCTGCCTCAGGCAGATGTAATGTTAATAATTGCCACTAACTGTTTTGACAAATTCCCTTAAAAGAGAGGGTCTTCACACTGGGAGACACTAAATCTGGTCAAGTAATTGACAAGGCTTGCATTGGGTTTTCCAAGGAACTATTAGGTAAAAGAGTTTCAACTCTTCTCACTCTTTTTGAGGCAATGTAGTTCCTAGTTCTCACCATTGTTGAAGAGTTTGTTGAGAATAACATGGAGGTGGAGGAGGTGATGGAGTACAGCATAAAAATGTTGGTTTTCTTAAGTTTTATTAGTATTCTCGTGATTTTATGAGGGAGAGCATTTTCTATGTGTCCTTATTCTACCACTTCTAATATCATCATTTAATAAGTAAAATCCAGATATCTCTGTTCACAAATTAGCTCCTGAAACAAGCAATTTCTGTTATAAAATTTCAAATAGGTCCCTAAATTTGAACACAAACATGAGGAGTTGACAATAAAAGAAAGATTTCCTCCTGATAGTAAATAATAATGAGACACTTTCCTTTAAAACTATTATTTGTAGAACTGTCTATATTTTAGCAGCATAGTTACCAAGGTTAGATTTCTGGGGAAGACTTCACTGGAGCATCACTCAACTATTAGTCTCACTGAACATATAAATATTTGAAGATTACATTCTACGCAAGTAGTTTAAACTTCTACCCAGGAAGCTATGAATAAATCTAGATAACACATGCTAGCTGAGTAATTGCATCTTAAAATGAGAATTATTTCAGTGACACCATCTTCTGTTTAACCTGAATATCTTACTTTTCCCAAGGACATACTCCTCTATGAATATGCCCTGCTGAATATATTTACTTTAAAAATGGAAAAACTTGATTTCACTTCAATTTCACAGTCACATCACTGCTTCAAGTTATTTAACAACAATGGCAATATTTGGACAATAGAAGCATCACTTTAAGATACTTGAACCTTGTCCTACACTCCTGAATTTTATTAGTTTCCACATTACATCAACCTTATTCCCTAATTTCTCTGCATATGCATTCTAAAAGACTTTTCTCCTGATGTGCTGACATAGTTTGAGATTCTATATTGTGTTTGATTTAAGTAGTTCATATTCCCTGGAACCACTTTGAGCTGTATTGCTCTCATTGTCCTACTTATCAGCAAGCTGCAGACATGGTCCTAGTATTTCTGTTGAATACTATATTCTCTGGTTGAGAAATAGTCTACCTCCATTGGAAATTTATAGGGTGCCTGTGAGGTTTTGGACTTTATTTAAAAAAAAACAAAAAACAAAAAAACAAAAAAAACTGCAGTATCTTTGTTGTTTCAGTCAGCAACTAGATGTCATGAAATTTTAATTACAGCCTAAAAATATGTTCTTTTATTCTTTCTCTTCATTGATGACTGACAATTTAAAATAATTCTTTTAATATTGTAATTTTAAAATTAATTTTTATATTTCTGTATTACAAGATTGCATACATATAATAATTTGACTCTCAACGTTTAGGATATGTCTGTAGAATTTTAAGGAAGACAAAAACATCTAATTGTTAAACCTTGCTTATAGAAATCTCCACAATTACAGATTATGTGAAACGTAGTGACAGTTGTACTATGTGAATGTAGGTTACAGAGTGTTTTGCTGCAGACCACAATTTATTATGCATTATCCTCTTCAGTAATCTCTACTTTTTCTCTCTTCTTTTCTTTGGATCCTTTTAATTAGGAGTTAAACAGACACAACTCTGTCTCATCCGTGAAAGAAGCAAGCTTCTTGAAATTGTCAACATTCAGTGCCTTCATGTATTTATTTCCCACAATTATGAAGAAACTAAAAACTGGCGGCCAGGTGTGGTGGCTCATACCTGTAATCCCTGAACTTTGGGAGGCCAAAGCAGATTACTTGAGGTCAGCAGTTCAAGACCAGCCTGGCCAACATAGTAAAATCCCATCTGTACTAAAAATACAAAAATTAGCCAGGTGTGGTGGTGTGCACCTGTAGTCCCAGCTACTTGGAAGGCTGAGGCAGAAGAATCACTTGAACCCAGGAAGCAGACGTTGCAGTGGGCCGAAATCATGCCACTGCACTCCAGCCTAGGTGACAGGGCAAGACTACATCTTAAAAAAAAAATAATAAAACCAACGAAAATGTGAATTTTCTCACTATTTCATGGAAATTGCTCTCACCAAAGTTATCACTGATTTCCCTTAATCACTCCAGCCGTCTTAGAGCAATTTTCCGTGTTGGCTTCTGGGAGAACAACTTTATGGCCACGTCCAGCTTCGCTCCTGCTTCACCTACTTTGTGATGTTCTCTTCTGTTCACCATGTCTCATGGCACAGTCGCCCTCAGAGCCATGTCCTCACATTTCACGGAAAACCCTGGCTACCTGGATGGCTATTGATGATGCTAGAAACACAGATCATAGCGTGCCCCTCCTCACACTGGCTGAGAATAGAGCTCTGTCTCACAGTGCAGTCGTCAAAGGAGGTAAGCTTGCACATCTATGACTTAATTTGTGAACTAAAATATGAAAAAAATTATATTTACTTAATTTTATTTTTGGGCTCTTAATTTCTTTGAACAAATTTAAACATCCAGAATGTTCACTTCTACACTTTGACTGAGAATCTAGCTGTCTTGTAAACATGTATTTTTATATGTATTGTTAGTGTTAGATTAGGCAGAAGCCACTCATGAACAAGAGAGGGTGACCCCTGAGAAAAAGGAAGGTCTGGAAAACCTCACACCCCAAGGACCACCTGAAACCTGCATGCTGGGTTTCAGGAGAGAGCAGAGAAATACCTCTCTGCTCTCATCAGCAGAGAGCAAGGGAAATACCTAGACAGGAAGGAGTGCCAGAATGTCGCCGGATGCACGCTGAAAAGGGGAAGATGGCAAAGAAGAAATTCCTAGGAGAAAGTGCAGGTGCAATTCCCATCCAATACCTGGCCAAGCATGCGCACCGACTAACAGAAAAGGAGGTCCCCCGCAAGCCTGGGGAGGGGACTTGGCAGGAGAAAGCAGAGGGCTTAAGGCAGTAGCAGGAAAACTAGGCAAAGAGCAAAGGTGGAGATTTCAGGCAGAAGGGGAAAGCTCAAGGAAGAGTTGTGCCTTATAAACACCCGATGCAGAAAACGCAGCACTCTTGGGGGGCTGCAGGCTCACTCCCCTCAGCAGCTCTCTCTGCCTCACATGTGTAGGTGCACTCTCTAAGAAAACTCTCGGCTATTTTCCTTCAATCAATTCTCTTTTCGGCTCAATCAGTCGCTTGGCAAAACACTTTCTCCAAGTAAGACTAAGAACCAAGGATTCCTGCATTTCCCAGTAACATTTTTATAATGCTTAAAAAAAAACTTATTGCATTTTAAATGCATCAATTAAAGCCTTACTGTGAATATTCCAGTTGACATTGTCTCAAATAATAAGAAATCACTTACAAATAGGTAATGTAAAGGAGATCATTTTAAACAATTAAGATTGTTAGAGTGGCTTGTTTTATCTTTTTTAAGGTTTATCTCATATATACTTTATAAAGAAAAAACACTATTTTTTCTCTCAGCACGTGATTTATCCCAGATATCTGTGATATATTTTTAAATTAGCAAAATAATTTTTTGTAACTCTGGAAGAAACAGTTATGAAAAAATAGCCTCTAATATTATTACAAAAGCTAAATTCAAAGTTACTTTCCATATGTACAGACACAACTTACTACCTTCTGCCTCAGTTTCCACTGTTCTTTTCTACAGTCTCCTTCAAGGCCAGGCCTTCCCTAAAGATTTGTTTCTCTCAGATTCTCTTCTCTTATAGTCATCTATACATTTCAGAATATTGCATTAAGCACCTCCTCATCTAGACCGTGGCCCGCTATGCCGATAGAGTCATCTTGAAACCAGTTAGACCACAAAATCCCTCCACTTGAAATTGTGTAGGGACCTCTTCCTCCATTTGACTAAACTTCTAATGCCTTGCCATGGGGTCACTTCTTATCTTTCCACGGTCACCTTATGCACTCCTTCACCTGATGGGAGTCTGATTCCTTATCTTGTGCTCAGCCTTGTGGTGGGCACATGATAAGCATCATCTCCTGGATTTCTCCCAGCTCAGGAACGAGGTACAGGCTCTTGACAACCCTGTGTTATGTGTCAGGAAACTGAAACTGAAATGAATTATCCATGGCTAAATGCATTATCCCTGGCTACCAGCTGGGAAATGGAAAATATTTGAACCCAAGAATTGTTGATCTAGAATTCTTTTAAGTGTTATATTCTGCCTCCTTTGCTTAAATATTCAGTGATATTTTCCTGATGGCTGCAATTGCCAAAGTTGTTTCTACTTCTGTGTCTTCTGAGTTGCTGTTTTCTTGTCTCAAAACATCTTACTCTGAGTTCTTGGGTGGTTAAGATTTTCTTATCTTTTAGGTGTCAGCAAAAGTGTCATATTCTCAGGTAGGAATTTTCTAGCCACTCTTCCATAAGCAAAATATCCTAAGTTTCTATCTGCAGTAACAGAGTACTTACTGCCTATTTTTAAATTTAGTACACTCTGTAATTATGTTATTGATCTGGTTACTGTCACCTAATATAATTATTTAATGTGCCTGGCTCAGTGTATGTAGTCATCCAATAAATATTCATGGAATGAATAAATGTTAAAGGTTATGGAACTATGAAGTCAAAATCTTATGAATTAAGAAGAGAAGATGGGAAAAGTCAGAAACAGCTTCACTACATGTATAAAACACAAACCAATTATGTCCAAAGAAAAGCAAATATTTCCATAGTATTAATTATTTAATATTATGAGAAGAGTGGGTCATTAGATACTTGTAAATTGGCAATTGATTCTCTGTATCTTCCTTTAGTTATACCTTCTTGAAGTTTAAGTGAAGAAAGGTGTTGTGAGAGGGCACAGTGGATGTTGAATAATAAATTTTTTAAAATTTCTTATTCTTAGAAGTTTCACTTTGCCAGATTTTTTTTCTCCTTAGTTAAATTTTCTTCGTAGCAAGTGTGCGTACCCTTGATCACACTGAAGAAAATTTGGATGTTGACAGCACATAGAAGTGTCGTCAGATGTCTTCAACTTAGCAACTTCTAGGACTTCAGGCTCCAAAAGCATCACAGGAGGAAAAATACCCTCACTGTTGCTTGAGGGAAATTTGTGGATTGTGCAATTATGTTGGATTTATATAATTTGCTTTTATTTACTTTTTATGTTACATATAGTATAAAATGTACACTTTACTTTTTATAAGTCAAAATTTTATGGGTTTTGCTTTACTTACAGAGTTTTCCTCAAGCAATTTTTAAGATACTGAACATCAGAAACCAAGTATTTGGCATTTGAGAAACGTGAGCTGGACAGCTGAGTGAATCAGACAGAGCCCTAATAAAAACATAGAAAAACATTAATTGAGATAATTCTCCTCCCAAAAATGAGTGCAATCCCTTTACAATAGGAAACCATTACATTAGCCTTTGTTTTCTCTCCAGCACCTATTACATACAATGTGACACTTGGAGGGCGGTAGCATTTTACTGTCTCAGTGAAGAAATAAAATTTCTCACCTAATTTGTTTCCCTGTACTTAGTGTTCCATAAATCTTAAATATAAATACATATAGAAAACACACATATAACACACACATATAGGTGCGGTGACTCACACCTGTTATCTTGATACTTTGGGAGGCCGAGGCTGGTGGATTACTTGAGGTCAGGAGTTCAAGACCAGCCTGGCCAACATGGTGAAAACCCAACTCTACTAAAAATACAAAAATTAGCCAGGCATGGTCGCATGCACCTATAATCCCAGCTACTTGGGAGGCTGAGGCAGAAGAATCACTTGAACCCAGGAGTTTGTACTTTGTTTTTTTTGTTTTTGCTTTTTAACTTGTATTTTTGTTTTATAGGTCCTGTATAATTTATGTTTTAAAGAGGTTCTGTTTTGATTTGTTTCCAGGATTTGTGTCAAGATTTAGAACTCCTTTTAGCAGCTCTTCTAGTGGTGGCTTGGTAATGGCGAACTGTCTCAGCATTTGTTTGTCTGAAAACAGTTATATCTTGCCTTGATATATGATGCTTCATTTTGCTGAATGCAAAATTCTTGGGTGATAATTGTTCTGTTTGACAAGACTGAAGATAGGGCCTCAACCAGTTCTAGCTTGTAGGGTTTCTGCTGAGAAATCTGCTGTTAATCTGATAGGTTTTCCTTTAGAGATTACAGTGCTTCTGTCTCACAGCTCTTAAGGGTTTTTCCTTCATCTTAAGTTTGGATAACCTGATGAAAATCTGCCTAGGTGAAGATCCTTTTGCAATGAGTTTCCCAGGTGTTCTTTGTGCTTCTTGTATTTGGATATCTAGGTCTCTAGCAAGACCAGGGAAGTTTTCCTCAATGATTTTCCCAAATATATTTTCCCAGTTTTTAGAATTCTCTTTTTCCTCAGGAACACCAATTATTCTTAGGTTTCATCATTTAACATAATCTCAGACTTCTTGGAGGCTTTGTTCATATTTTCTTACTCTTTTTTCTTTGTCTTTGTTGGATTGGCTTAATTTGAAGTCTGGTACCACATTCTTTTCAGGATCTCATAAACTTTGCAAGGCAATAAAGATTTATGTAAGTAAATAAAAATGTGCACACTTGTTAGTTTGCTCACATGAATTAAGGCAGGTCTGTGTATCTTTTATTGTTCCATGAGCAACATTAAATATTTCTTGTGTTTCTCACTCAATCATTAATACTCTTGGCAAACATGTCTGGGAGCAGTGTTGATCCCCCTGCAATTAAATCTCTCTCAGTGTGGATTCTTCTACTTCCATCTGCTTTTTTTTTTTTTTTTGACATGTGTATTTCCCTTTGGGAGCTATATTCAAGAAAAACTAGAAAATCCTAGATTAAGAAAAACATAACATCAACTCCCTTTCCACAATGGTGCCTGCTTTACACTCTATATTTCAGAGGTAAATTTATAATACATCTAATGATTTTCACTGGTCTCTGGTACACTTGAAGGTAGGCAGCGCCAAGCCATAAATCTAAAATGCATGTGATATATTTTTTTCTGTATGTAAAGAAGCAAATCCCATCAAAAATCTGAGGTTGAATAAGAAATGGCCAGTTGTTTTTCATTGGTGTCTAATGAAACAACTGCAGGTGTGTTGTCCAAGATGGCAGGAGTTAGCCAGCAAAAGCTCAGGTTTCACAGTGTGTGGGTATGTTTTAACACTGAAGGATTCTTGATAATTTACTTCTTAACTTTTGTGCCAGAGAAATGTTATTTTGTATGCCTTTATATACTTTTTTTCTGCTGAATATTGCTGAATTGTAACTTTGACTCATAAAATGACCTTGTTTCTGATCTGTCAGAAAAAATAAAGCAACACTTCTTGCTCTAAAGCAGAGATGACACTACAGTGAATCATCATTAAATTGGCTCATCGGAATAAGGGCCAAACTGAGATAAGTTGTGAGATTTTATGCTAAAATCTACAAATCCTCTTCCCAGAAAAATAGTAAATAAATAAAGGTTTCCCAGGTTTTACAAACATATGTGTTTTTTAAAAAATTGTAGTTTGAAGGCACCTCATGGAATACAGGCTTCCAGTTTTCCTCTGCTCCCATAGTTTTTCCAGGAGCAATATGTTTTACATTCTTGTTAATTTGCTTGTTATAGGACATATCTTCTACTTCTTGGAAAGATGATACTCAGATGTTTATAGCTTCATAATGGAATGGCCCTCCCCATAAAGAAATTCCCTGCAGAATGTAATGCAGATTTCTGTAACATGGGTGGGTCTCTTCCAAACGGTTGAAAGTCTTAAAAGCACACAATGAGTTTCCCCAAAATTAGAGGAAATTCTGCCTAAGATTCCAGCCTTCATACTAAAGACTGTAACTTCAACTGACACCTGAATAAATCTCCAGCCTACTGGCCTGCCCAGTAAATTGAGCCATTTCCTTAAAATACAAATAAGTATCAGTTTCTCCTCTCTCTTTTTCTATGTGTATATTATACATACATGCAAATACACGAGTTTTAGACAAACTTTATAATGATTTTTTCATAGCATAGCTTACTTTATATGTTTATTGTGGACCAGAAATACTTGAAAGTACAAATGAATGAACTATGATGCTTTTATATGAAGAAGGATGACAAAGATGAAAAGTAATATATTATCATCAATATTGATATTAAATAAAAATCCATCTTGGTTAAAAAAATTTGCATGACCATATATTTATACTTTTGTATATATTTGTCTCTTTGTCTCTCCCATTGATTTAGTTTCTCTAGAGAACCTTGACTAATACAGGGCCTCTTAGGTCTGTCCATGTTCTGGGGGGCACTGTGGTCCACACCTGAACACATTTTCTTCAGTCCACATAGCTGCCAAAGGCTCCCAGCATTGAGTGGGGTCAGAGCTGGAAAGAGCCCACAGCAGTCCCAGGGTGAGGTTTAAGGAGCGAGAGCCTTGGGCCAGAAGTCCCAGCATCTTCTGGTTGTCGAGACACAAGCCATGAGGAATTAGCAAGTTACCCCTGATGCAGCCCCAAGTGGGGACTTCATCATGCAGACCCCCTTGGGGTCCTGGGGAAAAGTCATGCCATCAGCTGTGAACATTGACATCTTTTTTGGAACAACTCCCGATGTGTGACTGAGTGCTGGTGGAGACGGCACTCAGTAAAGTCAAAAAGTAACTATGTGATCTGAATGGCTCTCCACGAGCTGGTCAGTCATGTGCATTGGGTCATAAACTGGGGAGGCCCAGAAACCATGCATTGCAGGATGGAAATGGTACATCCAGGACAAGCACCTCCAGAGGAATGGGCACATTTTACAAGCAGGTAACCCAGGCCTCCACATCCATTGTCAGGAATGCAGCCGACCTTCCCCCTCAGCACACACCTGTGAGGAGGATCTCTACGACAAGCCAATATGAGCTTGCATCCTCAGCTCATGGATATGTCGGTACAAATTAGACAAAAAAGCAGTGGCCTTAAAAGTAGGCAGCAAAGAGAAACCTGCCCATGGCAGGGCTTTAAGCAGCAGGTCCACTCAACCATTTGGGATGTAACAGAAGAAGCCTGAGGTTAGAACTTATGTATACCTACCTATGTACATAAACATGGGAAGCATTGAGCGCTGGGCTGATGGGTCAAGAATTCGAAGGGCATAATCAGAAAGCTGGAGACAGAAAGTCTTGGTATACACAACAGATGGACATGTGGGAGTCAACATGGAAGGTGGAGACCTTTGTGCTGTAACACTCTAGCCAGTTCACAGAGCTTCCACTGGAAAAGAATCATTAGACCACAAAGCAGAGAAAATGCCTAGGCCACTTGCAACATCTAGACTTTCCCATCGGCCACCACCACATTAGCATGATGGGCACATGAGTGAATCATGCATGCTATGGGATGGGACTACATAGGGGCCCCAGAGCTTGTGATGCCCTTCGCCAAGACTCATTCAGCTACCAAAACCATCCAGCGTTCTGCTTGCCAGAAACACAGACTGACCCCCAGGCACCACTTCTTGAGACCACCCAACAACTTGATGGAAAGTTGATTAAATTAGTTTCCTTCTGTGAGAGAAGGGGCAATGGTTCGTCTTGATTGGAATTGGCACACATTCTGAATGTGTGATCTTAATGACTTCAGGCACTTGGCCATCACTGCCCTCTGAGGGCTTCTATTTGATCCACCATAGGATATCTCACAGAGCAGCCCCTCAGAATGGGGGTGAGTCTATTAGT
Organism: Alouatta palliata; assembly: GCA_004027835.1. Classification (NCBI taxonomy): domain Eukaryota; kingdom Metazoa; phylum Chordata; class Mammalia; order Primates; family Atelidae; genus Alouatta; species Alouatta palliata. Next base: position 44,202 of record PVKV010014227.1, on the reverse strand, counting down.
CCATTTCAGTGAAGTATATGGAAAATGGGTCGGGTGCTCCGGGATGCAACGTTCTTATCACAGACTCCAGAAGCACAAAAGCAGGTGCCTGTTACAGCATTGAGATGACCTTTGCACAGGTGACTAGCTGGCAGGAGATCAGGCTTTGCAAACATGGGACATTATCTTCCACATTGAAGTAGACACTTTGGCATGGTGCATGCTGAGTCTCTAAGAGGAGGACAATGAGAGACAGGAGTGGCCTCTCCTGTTGTTACTGCCAATGACTTACTCTCCAAGTTTCTTCCCGGAAGCAACATTGGAATCCTGGAGTAGCTTCTAGAATAAGAAAAAGTTTCTCCAAATGATGCAAAAGGTGGTGCCTCAGGGGGCCACCCGTATGACCTTGGATAGAAGATTTGGTGCCTTGGGACGAGAAGTTTTCTCTAGTGCACAGCCTTCATTGCCAGCACCTTCAGCTATTTGAGTCTCAGCTGAAAACAACAGCCTCTCCCCAAGACCATGCTCCTTTCTGGAGGAGCTTCCTGCCACAGATGATCGATGGGAATCGAGAGGGATCTGCCATCTTGGTCCAATGTGGGCCACCTCTGAATGGTATTTTACGCTGGAGCCCCATGAAGACCTTCAGACTGCATTACAGTGCAGCTTCTCTCTCTGCCTGTTTCTGCTTTATTCTCTCCCTTTGACATATATTGATTCAACAGCACATGCTAAGAAACATTTTGCACAACAGACTATCTCACAGGCTGATTCTTGGGATTTCAAACTGTGACATGTAAAAACAATGTTGCTTTTTTCTAACAAAGATGTTAACTATCAAAATAAGGTAAAAACATTCTAGCAGAATAAGATAAAATTGGTATCATTAATAAATACCCTTTCTTGTTTCACACTTTCACCTATTTCATCCAGTTTTGCTTCAACAACAGTCATGCAATTATTTTTTACCAAGATATATTTTTATTTAGTATCAATATTGATGGTAATAATATATTACTGGCCAGGCACAGTGGCTCACACCTGTAATCCCAGCACTTTGGGAGGCCATGACAGGTGGATCACGAGGTCAGGTATTCAAGATTAGCCTAACCAACATGGTGAAACCACGTCTCTACTAAAAAGACAAAAATTAGCTGGGCGTGGTGGTGTGCACACATAATCACAGCTACTCGGGAGACAAGAGAATCACTTAAACCAGAAGAGGAGGTTGCAGTGAGCCAAGATTGTGCCACTGTACTGCAGCCTGAGTGACAGAGCAAGACTCCATCTCAAAATAATAATAATAATAATATATTACTTTCATCTTTGTCATGTTTCTCCATATAAAAGCATCACAGTTCATTCATTTGTGCTCTGAATTACTTCTGTACAGAGATCAGGTAATTTTTAACCACAATATATGTAAATGGTAAGCCACTCTATGAAAAAGTCATTATAAAGTTTGTCTAAAACTCTATAGTAACATATTCAACCCTTTCAAATATGATAAGTGTGAAGAGGGTGAAATCAGAGGCCTCTGTAATGTATAGGTTTATACTCACAGAGAAATCTAAATATGTGATCACAGTTTGAACTCCTTTCCGAAGAGATTTTTTAAGGCTGTTTTCTCATTAAAGCTCGGGTTTTTATCATGCTGAGTTCAGAGGTATGTTCTTAATGATTAGACGTTCATGGTCATCTTCCCTTTGCGCTTTAACAAAATTAGTTATTTAAATACCAATATATCAAAAGAGTTTCACTTGTGCTTTTTTTCCCCCAATAATATATCTAATTTACAATACTCATATCCAAGACCGTCTGTTAAAATTAGAGGTATAATAGTGAGTCCATGAGTGATGAGCTTCATCTCCTGAGGTCTCTCAGGATAAGCATAATAATGGCAGAATTACAGACACACAGTCCTAATGAAGTCTACTGGATAACCCCTGAGCTAGTCTTGCAATATTTTGACAAAAATTACTTTCTTTATTTTGCTCAAGGGCTGTATTTCCAGCCAAAAAAAAAACAAAAGTAAAAAATAAAAATTACAGAATACATGTTGAATTAAATGTGTAAATGGATGAGAAAGCACGACTACTAAACAGTCACATAAACTCAAACTGAGATTAATGGCTCAGTTACATGCTGAAATGAAGAATAAAGATAAGTATTTTCTTAACGTCTAAATTGCTGCTTTAAATTGTAATAAACATGCCAAAACATTATGTTGTTTTTAAGAATTATGAATAATTCAATCTGACTCACAACGATTAAAGATTTGAAATAAAGGGAGAAAGAAGTTATATTTACTTATAAGGAGATTTTTATTGCAGCAAATGTTATTGTCTGAAATAAAACTGCACTCCATGCATGAGCTTTCTAGGAGTTTATTTTTAAAAAGAGTTTATTTAGAGACGTGGCATGCGTGTATACTGCCCGTCTGCAGCCCTGCTGAGCCAGCCAGAAGCAGTCCTCACAGACATGGAGGGAGGGAAGAGCAGAGGTGTGTTTAACTCAACTCGCCTCAGTAGGTGTTGATGTCGGAAAGCCAGGGTCCAGGGGTCTTGCCTGCATGCCTCTGAGCTCTCTATATTCTGATGGGGAGAAACCTCACACAAGTTAAGAATTTCATCCACTAACAATCTAGGACCTTGCAGCCAGGAGAGAGACTCTGAGCCTGGAATTGATCTCCTAGGAAATGGGTAGAGGTAGAAGAGCTCTGAGGAATCATCTGTGGGACCATCTAGAAATTGGGAATAGGTATCAAAGCCATGAAAACCTGCAAGAAGAAATAGCCAGTGAGACAAGACAACCAGGTGTGCGTGTGCTCCTAAGAGCCAAGGTGGAAAAGAGTTTGAGAAAGGGGGAAACCTCAGAAGTGGTCAATGCTAATGCAATGCTGATGCAAGCTTTAGTCCGAGAAAGACCAACTGATTGGTTTGCAATTGGATGGCATGAGCCATGGAGATTATTCACACACACCATTGGCTACGATGTGTGATTGCTGTGATGGAGATGAAAGTGTGATTGGAAAAGATTTGAAGAAAATGAAATGCAACAACAGATGAATCTCCAGAGAGTTATGCTAAGCGAAAAATCTCATTTCTAAAGATTGTGTACTGTGTGAATCCATTTATATAACATTCTTCAGTGACAAAACTAAAAACATAGAGAACAGGTTCAGAGATTGCCAAAGGTTAATCAGTAATTGATGGAGGGAGGGAAGTGAGTGACGGGAATACCTACGTCTTGGTTTTGTCAATGGTGATAATCCTATTTGTGATGTTACCACCGTTTGTGATTTTACCACTCTGGGTAAAAAGCACACAGAACTCCATTATTTCTTAAAACTGCATATTTTTTCTGAAATTGTATCAAAAATTTAAAAAATCCACTTTTATTCATACTGTCACAGCAGTGGGTGTTGCCAATTACATTTTTCATTTTTACAAAACAGCAATCTCCATTATTACTTACTTGTATTTCTTCCAGGTTTTTTTTTACTAGCAAAGTTTAACATACTCATTTAAGCAATACATTTTATTTTATACAGTAGATTCATAAACTGTTTTCTTTGGTAAGTGTTTTGATTTTGAAATTAAAACATTTTTGCTCACCATTGTGCTTAATATACATGTTTTCCAGCTCTAAGTTTAGAAATGATTCCGTTTAAAACATTAATGATCTTAATCTTAAAACATTTAAAAATTCACCTATTTTATTAGCATTATGGTTGTATTTTTAATTTTTTTAATACATTGGCAAAATGAATTAAAGAGAAAGCCCTCGACACATAACGCTGTATATTTAAAGTATGTGACTTAAACCCTCTCGCTCTTAATTTCCACAAACAAAAAGTGGAAATAATGATAGTAAAAGTTTCATCAGCTTGTTGAGAAGATTAAGAAAACCAGTGAGAGGCCAGGCGCAGTGGCTCACACCTGTAATCCCAGCCCTTTGGGAGGCCAAGGTGGACGGAGGTCAGGAGTTCAAGACCAGCCTTAGCCAAAAAGCTAAACCACGCTGGCTAACACTGTAAAATCTCATCTGTACTAAAAATTCAGAACTTAGCTGGGCGTGGTGGCGGGTGCCTTTAGTCCCCACTACTCAGGAGGCTGAGGCAGGAGAATCACGAACCCAGGAGGCAGAGTTTGCAGTGAGCCGAGACTGCGCTATTGCACTCCAGCCTGGGTGGCAAGAGTGAGACTCCATCTCAAAAGAGAAAAAGAAAAGCAGTAAGAAATGTTTAACACTGCATGTCACACAAAGACTGCAGTATGTATCTGTTCTTGTTGTTGGCAAAACATAATGAGCAAATGGGTTATTGTTTTCTTCATTAAAAATCTGTTATATCAATACAAAGAGGCCTTTGGTGCCTTAGAACCATTTTCCTTCAGGCCATCTCTGATGAAATACCAAAGTGTTGCTTCAGCCTTCACGCAACACCAATGAACTGATGCCTGGGTGACTTTTTAGCGATGCCTCTGTTCATCCTAGGGTTGTAGATTCAACTTCAAACATTCTATTCTAGGACACTTCACAGCTCCATCTCTAGCTTAACCTGCCTTGAATGTCGGTGTCTGATTGCCCTGGGATTGCTATTTGCTTGCAACTTGTTGCCTTTTTTAAAAACCTCTTGATTGCCAAGTCATTTCCAATTTGGTTACAATAGTTGCTACAATAGTAGCAAAGGCTATCAATAGAATAGTTGCTCCTGCATCCCATTGATAGCCTTTGTGCCAATTTCCCTTCCCTGCCTGGGGATCACGGTGCTTGGCGTTCAGCTGCTGCTTAGCCAATATCCCCATGCGAGGCCAGCTGTTCATCACCGTTCACCATCTAGGTTTCTCTTCTCTCTTTCCCGAGGCCAGTAACTAGTTGCTGTGTTCTTAGACAGCAGCGGTGTGTTGAGATCATCTAACTTTCTCTCCACTTTATCACAGCAGGTTGATGCTTCCAGCTCTCACTACCTTGCCTTGAATGGCATTTTTTTTTCCCCCTGAAAATTTCTTTGCTGTCATTCAACGATTTGAATGCTGATATATTTCCATGTTCCAAGAGCAGGTTTGTATGTCTGTGTTTATGCCAGTACCACGCTGTTGTGATAACTGTGTCTTTGTACTATGTTTTGAAATCAGGAAGCAGGAGGTCCCAATTTTCTTCTTTTTCTCAAGATATTTTTGGCTATTTAGGGCCCATTGAGACTTCATATAAATTTTAGGATGGAGTTTTCTAATTTCTGCAACAAACTTTGTGATTTTGATAAAGATTTAATTAAATCTATAAACTGCTTTTGATAGAATTGACCTAATAACATTGTGTTCTAATCGATGAACGAGGGATGTCTTTCCTTTTACTAGTGTCTTCTTCAATGTCTTTTTGTAATGCTGTGTAGTTTTTATTGTATGAATCTTTGATATTTTTGATTAAGTTTATGGTTATGTAGTTGATTTTTTTTCTGACATAATGTAAGTGAAATTTTCCTTAATTTCCTTTTCAAATTATTCATTGTTAAGGTATAGAAATGCTGGTAATTTTTGCTTGTTGATTTTGAACCTTGCAACTTTGCTGACTCTGTTTGTCAGTTCTAACAGCATGTGTATGTAACTACCCTTGTCTTAAAGGAGCCAAAACCACCTGTGGTCTCCAAAGACAGTAAAATCAGCATTTTGCTCTACAGATGCTAAAGCACCATCTGGCAACTGCCAGTTCATAAAGTCAGCAAATATTAAACGTAAGTTCAAATTCGTGGTGTCTTATACTGTGCTTCTCAACATGGTTTAGGGGAACATATTGGAGTGAAAAAAAAAAAAACTTAAAAAAAATCATTTTCTACACAGCTGGATGAGAACTATGTAAGAGTTCAAAAAATCCACAGCAGTGAAACTCTGCAGCCCTTCACTTATTTTATATCATCATTCCTGTAAAACTTTTCTGTGACTGAGAAGGGTCATTGTGAGCCAGAATATTCCCCTACTGTAGATCCAATCCAAGACCTCATGTGATACGATGAGAATCTCACCTGCCTTGTAATAGGCTGAAAGACAGAAATAACATCCCAAATGTAAAAACGTATAGGACAAACTGCAGTGAGGAAAAACAAGTAAGATCAGAGAGCACTAGCAAATATCCAGCACGATTTGAAGAAAACAAACACAGGATGTGCAAGGGAGAGGAAAGCCAGCCACTGGACCAAATGCATCGAATACACGAAGGAAGGAAAGCTCAAACTGAAGATATGTTTTCAGGATTCCCAACTTGGCTTTTCATAGTTGCATATGGCTAAAAGCAATTTCATAAAATAACAGAGCCATGTGGCAAGATGAATAATTGACTTTGAGTTAGCAACTGGTTCTAAAGAGGGCCGTTAAGAATCTTTCCAAGATGGATAATCAGGTAGTCAAAATGTAAATTTAGTTTTTTTTTTTTTTTTTTTTTTGTAAAGCGTGAGGCTTTTTTTTTTTTTTTTAATAATTTATTTTACTTTAGATGTATACTATATCTGGCATTTCTCACCATATTATCCCTCCCAACCCTCCCCTCGCTTCCCACCCCCCATTGTCTCTCCCCTACCCCCACCAACTGTCCCCTGTGTGTGATGCTCCTCTCCCTGAGTCCATGTGTTCTCATTTTCAACACCCACCTATGAGTGAGAACATATGGTGCTTGGCTTTCTGTTCTTGGGTCAGTTTGCTGAGAATGATGGTTTTTATGCTGTCTCATTTGATCTGTTTACATAATGTTTCATGTGTTTACTACCCAATAAATCCAGATATTTCAGTGTATTCTAGGTAATTTCAGGTTTGCATTCAGTTTCTTCAGAGCTTTTTCTCTCTTTCTCCCCAGAGGCATATGTTTGTTCTAATGCTGTGTTAAAGCACGATTAAGGGGGCCCGGTTCGGTGGCTCCTACCTGTAATCACAGCACTTTGGGAGGCCGGGCAGGTAGATCACGAGGTCCAGATGGTGAAACCCATCTCTACTAAAAATATAAAAATTACCTGGGCGTGGTGGCCCATACCTGTAGTCTCAGCTGCTCAGGAGGCTGAGGCAGGAGAATGGCATGAACCTGGGAGGTGGAGGTGCAGTAAGCCAAGTTTGTGGCTGGGAAACTCTGAAATGCACCCTTCCCTGGTTTGTTCTGATCCGATATACATATTTATATGTACATATAAATACATATTTATATATATATAAATTTATATATAAATATATATATCAAAAATTTTTTTAATTGAGACGCAGTATCACTCTGTTGCTCGGTGCTGGAGTATAGTGGTACAGTCTCAGCTCACTGCAACCTCCACCTCCCTGGTTCAAACGATTCTCCTGCCACAGCCTCCCTAGTAGCTGGGATTACAGGCACCCACCACCATGCCTGTCTAATTTTCTTGTATTTTTAGTAGAGACGAGGTTTTACCACGTTGGCCAGGCTGGTCTTGAACTTCTGACCTCAGATGATCCACCCAACTCAACCTCAAAAAGTGCTGGTATTACAAGTGTGAGTCACCATGCTTGACCTAAAGTAAACTTTTAAATATAAGTATATATTTAATATTAAATGCCAGCACCATTATCATAGGTAAAAATGGCATTCCACACATATTTTCACATATATTTTCAATATCCCAAATTACCTTTATTTGATTCCAAAAAGGGAGAATTCAATTCTCTTTTAAAATCAAAATGTATTATGATCACATGGAAGTCTGTATATGTTGATATGTGAGAGCTACTTTCATTAAAACAGAGAGGACACATTTGGAGTCAAAACCACTACTAATTAATAAGTTTTACATGTCGGGCACTTTTCCATAGGTTATATTAGTAATACTACTATGTTTCCTATTTTACAAATTACAAAAGTGAGGCATGAAAGGCTGACTTAACTTGGTCCAGATTACACAGATATTCAGAATTATACCTTTGAATCTACAGTGGGCTCTGGAGCCCATGGTTCTAACCACTGCTCCCTTGCCTCCAAATTGCATAGTATATTCTTCTCTAAATATGCTAGTTCTTCCTGAAATCAGTGATTTACAAATAAATGCATTATTTCTTTTCTATTTCTTTGTCTCAAAAAAATAATAATAATAAAATAAAAAAGAGAGTCTTGCTCTGTCACCAGGCTGGAGTGAGGTGGCATGATCTCTGCTCACTGCAACCTTTGCCTCCCGAGTTCAAGTGATTTTCCTGCCTCAGCCTCCGGAGTAGCTGGGCCTACTGGTGTGTCCCTATGCCCAGCTAATCATTGTATTTTTAGTGGAAACGGGTTTTCAGCATGTTGGCCAGAATGGTCTCCATTTCCTGACTCCAGGATCCACCCACCTCTGCCTCCCAAACTGCTGGGGTTACAGGCGTGAGCTACCGCACCTGGCAGTAAATATATGCATTATCTTTCTTTATGGTCACATGCATGGAATAGTTAGAGAATTCTATCAGTTTAGAATAATATTGAAATGAGAGGTTGGGAATGCATATTAATAGAGTTAATATTTCTGCAGAAAAGTGAACCTCTGAAAAAATATAGAGAAACACCTTGGTAAAAGTAACATGCTAGATAAATAGATCATTTTAGAGCTTTTTCAACATGTGTTTACAACACATACGTTTCTAAGGAATTACATTTTGTATCTTTTTATTAATTTATTAAAGTTTTAAAAAGCCTTTATCACTACAGTTACTGGTTAAAATAAATACAGTAAACTTTCATATACTTGCAATTAAAATAGATTGTTTTTGATTTCACCATCTCTATTTAAAGGGTTTTGTACTTTGTTGTTCAAAAAATTTATCTGTGACAGAATCATATTGAAAGGGTTAATAAAAATCCATTCTGGTTCAGAGTTTAAAACTACCATATATTTGTGTACAGTAAAATGTATTGGCACTCAAAATAACTTGTCTTAGAGAAAAATGGTAGTTGCCCACAAAATCAATCTCTTGTGTGATCAATTTTTTTTAATATTATGATTTACTGAAAGCTATAGTGTCCTGACTTCAATACCTACAGCAACTTAAATTTAGATTCTTGGAGACTTAGACAAACAAAAAGCCCAACCAAATTTAAAGAAAAAGGCCAATTCTATTTTACTCACAAATAAAATCTTGCTATGATGGAATGACTTAATGTAATTACATATGAAGTAGTATAATTACAGGATAGTGTATAGTGTATGTATTTGTGTATATGCACACACACACACACACACACCCACACAAACCGAAGACGCTTCCTTTCAATGCTACATTTCTATGTCTAGTCTCATAATGATAAGAGCTAGTTTTAATAAACAGCTATGACTTCTGAAAGTACTCTTCAAAATTAAGATTTTTCATAAAAGATTAAATTGGTGATGTCAATTTCAGGGTGGTTTTTCCTTTCTCAGTTTGAACATTATCAACTATGTGATTTTTCCGTCTTTGGAGAGTTCTTTTCTCAAGGGCAAGCAGCTTATTTTCTTTATCTCTCTGCTCTAAGCTTATCACTATAGCTGGTTTATAGCAGGGGCTCAGTTATCTATCTACTTAGTAATTGATTTGCAGGTTCTAGAGAATGCCTTGCTTGTTTGTATTTTTGTTGTTGCTGTCAAAACTTTAAATGTGTATTCTTTTCCATTAACAGCATGAAAATAATGTTTTAAATTATGATCCAATCTTTGCATTTATCAAAGCTTTTTTAAAGTGAGCATGATTATTGCTATTCTTCCATAAAAGGTGGAAGGTCAGACACTATAATTTGTCTTCTAACAGATAAGGTAATTATCTGATGTCCAGTTCAGGTAAAGTGGATCGAAGAGGGGAAGACAGAGCTTTCATCCAGGATCTTAATGGCCCAGGTTACAATGCAGGCATGGGAGAGTGGTTAGCAGCTATTACCATGGTGTGTTTCTATGCAGTTACCCAACTCACGGCCCTACATCCCTCACAAAGCAACTGTATCTGGGATTCTTTATGCAATTGATAAAAAGAAAGGGCAAGCCAGGATGCAAAGCCTGTTAGGTTAGCAAGCAAAATAAAATAAATCAAAGATTGGCATTGTAAAATTCAAAATGGCCGCAAGAGAAGCTTAAGGAATTTCCTCAGACAGAGTTGGTGGTGGAGTTTGAATGTTCACACAGAAGCTTTCCTTCATCCCTGATATCGTGTGTGTGTCCGTTTTGGGGGCTGGGTTCTATGTTAGAAACACACACACGGTGCAGTTCGGAAAAGATGGACCAAATGTTTTTAGGAACTTACAAATAAGGAAATAAAGCTGAATTGCCATCTTGTAATTCTCAGCATTGCTGAGAATATGAGGTAACTGGAACTCTCATATGCTGTCCTTGGGAAAATGAAGATACTGGAACACATTGGACATTAAACTTTGTCGATCTTCACTAAAGCTTAATGTTAACTGTGTCCTGTTATTCAACAGGAGGGATCCTAAGCATGTATATACAAGAGAAATGTGCACACCCACCCACCAAAAGTTGTGTAATACAAGGTTCCTAGCAGTGTTACTCATAATAGACAAAACCTGAAAACCACCAAACTGTTCCTCAGCGGTGGAATGGATATGCAAATTCTGAGTCATTCATCACAGCAGGTTGAATTCATAACAACTCATTCATTCATAACAGGATGAAGCCCTGCTCCTCACAGTACAGGGTGACCTCATCAACCCAACACCAAGTGAAAGAATCCCAAGGATACTTCCTTGGCAGGGGAGGTGCCATGATCATGAAGATGGTTTTCTGAGGGCAAGGCTAATGGATTGCACTCTGGATGTGCTGACCCCTGCAATTTCCCCAAATGTGGGAAACTCCACTGCATAATTTGTGGTAGTCGGGGACTGCATTTGAGCTTTCCCCTGAAAAAAAAGAATCCTGAGGCAAAAAAAGTACCTACATATTCTGTGATGACATCCTGTGAAATGCAAAAGCAGGCAAAACCAATCTATGATCTTAGGAGAGTGATTATCCTGAGAAAGGAAGGAGGGGGTATATGGAGAGGGAATAGAACGTGGGTTTTGATGCAAAATGCCTTGTTCTTTTTGGTGATTATGTGAATGTTCACACTGTCTGGTACTTCAAAAACAAGCTAATGAACATGGTGTGTGTATGTTTTGTAGAAATGTTATATTTTATTGCAGTTTATGGAAAGAATGAAAAATGTCAGGAAATAACATTAATAATCTATTTTTATGGGAACTCACAGACACACACACTGACACACATGCAAGTGATATGTTGTTTTAGTGTTCGTTGTGTACTCCACCTTACACAGATTAATCAACTTTAGAGTTAACTCTAACAAAAGTTTTCATCCTTGAGAATATTTTTTTCAGGATTACTTACCATGGTGCTAAAACTCGATACCAGAGCCTCTTCGTTAATCATTATTTGCTTTGATTTTCCTCCTCAATTGAAATTTACATGCAAGAAGAGATCAAATAGGATGTCCCAGTCTAAACTAAAGGAAATTAAACTATAGCCACACATTTAATAGATTTTCATCCAACAGATCCCATAACTCTTTTGTCCAGTTAGGTAAAACTTAAAATGCATGAAGAATTATTGGAACTTTCTCTATAGAATTAAATTGTTCTGACATATGTCTTACCTACTCCTGTAGGGAGAATACATGTAACTAAATTGTTGCTCCCTTCTACTTCAATTAAAATCTTTTTACTTAATGTGAGACCAGTCCATGTAGAAACAGACTAAACTTAAAATTCATGTGTGGGATTTGTTTCTGTTTGCTTGTTTCTGCAAAACATTTTGACACAAAGTTATAAACACTGTGATAATGTTATAACGGTAAAAGATCCCTAACTGATAAACAATACGGTATACTGTATTTAACTTGAGTTTAGGTTAAAAAGAAAGCAAGCTTTATGTGGGTTTAGTTGGCTGTAGGTAAACCTTACATACTTCTAAGGAATAAGCTTGACAAATTCAGTTATATATACACGTTCAGCTTCTGTGACTCAGAAAAAATTCTGTGAATTTGAAGTTGTATAGTTTACTGTATATTTTATATCCTAACCCATCACTTGAATTTTGAATAACGATTTTCTGCTTTATGAATAGTTTCTGCAAATATTAATGCTACAATAAATATTCATGACATGATTCCCTCATTTCAATCTGTCTAAATCATGAATTTTCATTTTGAAAGTGAAATGTTTTCTGCCCTGTAAAAACAAACTTACTTTTCATTAAACATTCAAGAAGATCTCAAAGGATGCTGGGCCCTATTTTTTCACATAGTTGAGGATGGAATGTAAAGCTTAGTTAACCAACTTTTTTCTTACAGCTTCAAAAAGTTCATAAATTATGTCATTGAGTTTTGATAGTTGAGAGGGGACAAAATCAAAATGGGACAAAATTAACACACCAGGCATTTGAGAGTCTATATGATTATCTCCCAAATTTATGAACTTATTGTGGCTGTTGTAAATTTGAAAAGAAGTAATATGGTATATATTTTTTTCACTGTAATACTGTCAATGATAGCCCAGTTTATAATAGAACTCTTCCTGCCTTGTCAGCAAAGAGGAAAAGAGGAAACCACACCGTCTCTTCTTTTATGTATGGTGTTAATGAGTAGACAAGAATGTCATTTCTGTAAAGTAACCATCTGTAATTTGGAGTGTTTTTCGCAGCTTTACATTCTTTTCAAATATTGGGCTTCAACAAAGCAGTCTTTGGTGTTTGTTTTTTTTGTTTCCAATCAAAGACTTTATCTTTCTTCCAGTTGAGATTTATTTATGTTGTCTTTTTGCGTCTCAACTTTTATCTTCTGCAGTACTTGGTTTTTTACAAAGGTCTTCTATTTCCTGGATTTATGGTGACTTCATCTGATATTTTCTGTAAGTATGTTTTTCTATATTTCATTACTATAAATAAAACTTCTCAATTTTCAATTATAAAAAAATAGTCTATTACAATGATAATAATCAATTATTGGTCAGTAGGGTGGCTCATGCCTGTAATCCTAGCACTTTGGGAAGTTGAGGCAGGAGAGTTATTTGAGCCCAGGAGTCTGAGACAAGCCTGGGCATCATGGCGAAACCCCATCTCTACAAAAAAAATACAAAAATGGGCTGCATGTGGTGATTTGCCCCTGTAGTCCCAGCTACTCAGGAGGCTGAGGCAAGATGATCATTTGAACCCAGGAGGTGAAGGGTGCAGTGAGCCATGATTGTGCCACTGCACTCTAGCCTGGGTGACAGAGATCCCGAAAGAAAGAGAAAAAGAGAGAGAGAGAGAGATAATAATATTATTTACAGAGAATGTAAATTTTTAGAAAATGTTTTCAAATTTTGTCTAATTTTTTATTCATAGGAACTTGTGAGTTACCATAAAAAGACACTATGACTCCCATGCTGTGGGTAAAGAAATTGATGCCCGTGAAAGATGAATCACATCCCTAAGGCTGCATAGACTAGTAAGAGACAAAGTAAAAACTTTAAAAGCCCTCTCTTGCTCTTCATGATTAAAATTTTGGTTAATGCATGTGAAAGTCATTCTTGTGCTTATAACCTTGATTTACATTTGGTTCTACATAATTTTAAGGCTTTGTAAAGGTCAAAGAGAATGAAAAAATCTCTATAGTCAGCCTACTTACTTGGTGTGGGCAAATTTTGATAGCAGGAGGAATAACTGGAATGTGTTCACTGATTGTGATTTTTCATTTTCAGTTATCTACTACAGGTCATGAGGGGAAAATAAAGTCAGTACGCTTTTAAAGATTAGTGACCATAGTATGTGTTTGAGATACATGATATTGTTAAACTGCATTGCTTTAATACATGATACATTTAGTTGTTTTAATTGTCTGTTCTGCTTCCATGAGGTTGAGAAATGCTGTGAATTGTGTCTGTTGCAAACCAAAACATATAAATCCTTGGACTTTTGAAATGAAATTGGTTGGTTTTATCCTGCTACCTTCAGATTTCAAATCTTTTTTCTCCCTTAGTTATTACTCATTCATAAAGCATCACAGAAAACCAACATGTAAATGTTTTGTTTAGCAAGTATGGTTGTTCTAAAGTAGGATTTATCTTAGAATATGTTGTTAGAGTATCAGGCAAGGGTTACTTTTTCTAGACCAAAAAAAAAAAAAAAATTATACAGTTAAAAACCCAGGATTTGACTTCAAGAATTCAAATATATTCCCATATGTTTTTGGCTTTTTCTTGAACAGTGGATTCAAAAATTACTTAAATGTACAAAACTATGTGATGTTGAAAATAGCAAAAATACCCTTTCTTTAGTCAAGAAAATTTACAAAAAGAAGAGAAATTGAAAACTAAATGTAATATACTTTTCAAAATCTTGCTTACAGAATTTTATTTGAGTAGATATCTGAAATGTAAAAGGTATTCTTATATAGTTGCATAAGTTTTGCATACATTTAGTGAGATAAATTATGTAACATAATTGAATAACTTTATGGCTAATTAATATGATTTAAGAGGAAAACATTCAAACTTAATTTTTGAAAAAATTTCATGTAGAATATAACACAGATGTGATTGGTGATTACTACATTTAGCTACAAATAACAGCATTAATAAATAAAAAGGCCAGGTGAAGTGGTTCATACCTGTAATCCCAAAAGTTTGGGAGACTGGGATGGAAGGACAGCATGGGCCCAGGGGTTTGAGACCAGCCTGGGAAACACATCAAGATCCTATCTCTAAAAATAAATAAAATAAATAAATGGGCATGGTGGTGCATACATGCACCTGTAATCCAAGCTGCTGAAGAGGCTGAGTCAGGAGGATTACGTGAGCCCAGGAGGTTGAGGCTCCAGTAAGCTATGACTGCGCCACTGCATTCCAGCCTAGGTGACAGAATGACACCTCATTCAAAAATGAAAACAAAAAAGGAAGAAAAGTAAAGAAAGGTGGAGGGGAGGAGAAAGAGAGAGAGAGAAAATAAAAAGCTACTGACAAAACCAGATAATTTTAATGGCTTTAAAACAATTAAACTTCTGCATTATTGCTCTGTTTTCAAACTCTGTTAAGTGCAAATAGAACCTCCACCATGTTCAATTATTTCCATGTAAATCATAGAAAATACCACATTATGAAATGCATTGAAGAGAGTTTAGATTAAACATATGTATTAACACTGTGTAATTTTTTAAATTGTTTCCTCGGTCACAAATTTTAAAATGAATTTTTTTTTTTTACCAACCATAACTTTAGAGAAATGAGAACTTAAAAAATAATTGTAGAAGTAGGGTGATGAACTCTCATTGTAGAGTGAATTGTGCAGACTCTCAATTGTAGAGACTCTCAGACCTGTATATTATTCAGGGTTCGCCAGAGAAACACAGTGCGTGTGCGCACACACACACACACCCACATATTTATTTATATATTATATATTATATGTGTGTGTAAAATATAGGTGTATATGTGTTTATATGTACACTAGATTTATAGATTTATAAACAGATTAGAGATACAGATAGAGACACATATACACACATATGTATATTGATTTAGATTATATATTATGCATGTGTATAAAATACAGCTGCATATATGTATATATAAGTACACAAGGGAATATACAGATTTATACATAGATGAGATAGAGATAGAGAGAGAGATGGGGAGATGAATTATAAGGAATTGGCTCACAGGATTATGAAGGCAAACAGATCTCAAGATCTTCAGTCCACAAGCTGGAGACCCAGGAAAACTGACATTGTAGTTTTCATCTGAGTCCAAAGGGCTGAGAACCAGGATGTCTGAGGATGTAAATTCCTGTCCCAATGCCAGCATTTTTGAAACCCAGAAAAAGCCAGTGCGTCAGTTTGAGTCAGCAGGTAGAACACAACCTGTGTCCCAGCTCAAGGGTGTCAGGCAGGAAGAGTTCCTGCTAGCTCCTGGATGGGCCGTCCTTCTGTTCTATTCATCTCCAGTTGGCGGCATGAGGCTGAGCCAGGATGGAGAGGGCACTCCACTGGCTCTGTCTGTCTCAGGATCCAAGTGTTCCTCTCATCCGGAAACACCATCACAGCCATGCCCAGAAAAAGGTGTGACCAAATGTCTAGGCAGACCAGGCCCCAGTCAGGTTGACACGTAAGATTATCTATTATATTCTGCAACTTAGAACTGCTGTTTTCCAGTTTTAGGGCTGTGTGTAACATCCTAACCATTGCTACAATGTGGACACTAAAATAAAGATGTAAAGGTGGCTGTTCAAAGTGTGGAATATTGGTATCCTGAAACATCTGGGAGTTTCCTTGAGAATATTTTCAGCATAGAAGCCGCATGATAGATCATATCAGGAAAACTCTCAACTTACACATTAAGCATCTGTTTGAACCACACATATTTAACAACAAATGGATGCCTGAGAGGCCTTTGGTTGTGACAATTCTTTCCCCGTTGCTTTCACAGGCTGAGGATTCCCTGTCACTTTTTTCCTTTGTCTCCTTGGATGAATGCCTACTAAATTCAATTCAGAATTTCTTTCACCTCCTCCACCCGACTGGTTCCTTTTCTAACCATGTTCTAAAGAATATTCATGACACCCATGATGAACATAGACTCAAAAATCTTCAATGAAATACTGGCAAACCAATTGCAACAGCACATCAGAAAGCTTATCCATCATGATCAAGTAAGCTTCATTCTAGGGATGCAAGGCTGGTTTAACATACACAAGTCTATAAACATAATCCCCCACATAAACAGAACCAAAGGCAAAAACCACATGATTATCTCGATAGATACAGAGAAGGCCTTTGACAAAATTCAACAGCCCTTTATGCTAAAAACTCTCAATAAACTAGGTACCGATAGAACGTATCTCAAAACAATAAAAGCTATTTACAACAAACCCACAGCCAATATCATACTGAATGGGTAAAAATTAGAAGCATTCCCTTTAAAAACTGGCACTAGACAAGGATGCCCTTTCTCACCACTCCTATTCAATATAGTATTGGAAGTTCTAGCCACAGCAATTAGGCAAGAAAAAATAATAATAAAGGGTATTCAATTAGGAAAAGAATTCAAATGGTCTCTATTTACAGATGACAATATTTAGAAGACCCTATCATCTCAGCCCAAAATCTCTTTAAACTGATAAGCAACTTCAGCAAAGTCTCAGGATACAAAATCAATGTGCAGAAATCACAAGCATTCCTATATACCAATAACAGACAAACAGAGAGCCAAATCATAAGAAAACTCCCATTCACAATTGCTGCAAAGAGAATAAAATACCTAGGAATACAACTAACAAAAGATGTAAAGGACCTCTTCAAGGAGAACTACAAACCACTGATCAAGGAAATAAGAGAGGACACAAACAAATGGAGAAACATTCCATGCTCATGGTTAGGAAGAATCAATATCATGAAAATGGCCATATTGCCCAAAGTAATTTATAGATTCCATGCCATCCCCATCCAGCTAAAAATGACCTTCTTCACAGAACTGGGAAAAAACCACCTTAAACTTCATATGGAATGAAAAGAGCCCACAAAGCCAATACAATCCTAAGCAAAAAAATAAAGCTGGAGGCATCATGCTACCTGATTTCAAACTATGCTAGAAGTACCATAACAGAGATACAGATTAATGGAACAGAACAGAGACCTCAGAAAGCAATCACTCACTCACTTTTAAAAACTAAATTATAAGAAAAAAGGTTTATATATTAGAAATGAGAAATATAAATATCGCTACTGAGAAGATTGTAATTAATGGAGACATTTTTTGTTCCCCTTTGATCTCCCAGCACTTAGCAAAAAGCCCCTTACAGAAAAATAAAAATAAACCCTTTTAATAAACAGATTTACTAAGTTTAATGGTTTAATGAAACAAAATAGTATATCTATAGAACTCTTTTTCCATCCTTGTTTGCTAACTCAGAGGAACAACTAATTACAGAGTGCTCATGGTAATTACGAGGGGATTGGTAATGTCCTGAGAGGTCTGCAGATTAGGCTAAAATCAGGTACAACCTAAACTTCCATTTCCTTCCTATAAGTAAAGAGACTATGTGTGTTTGGGTTCTCAAAAATCCCAGACTCATATTTTTACATTTCTGTAGACAACCAAAAAGAGAAGCAGTCAAGGTTTACAGATATTGGGAAAACTGGGTTAAAAAATGCATCCAGTGACTGGGTATGGTGCTCACTCCTGTAATTCTAGCACTTTGGGAGGTTGAGGTGGGTAGATCATAGGTCAGGAGTTCAAGACCAGCCTGGCCAACATGGTGAAACCCTGTCTCTACTAAAAATACAATAATTAGTCGAGCATGGTGGCAGGTGCCTGTGATTCCAGCTACTTGGGAAGCTGAGGCAGGGGAATCATCTGAACCCTGGAAGTAGAGGTTGCAGTGAGCTGAGACCACGCCATTGCGCTCCAGTCTCCAGTCTCACTCTGTCTCCAAAAAAAAAAAAAAAAAAAGCATCCAGTGCTTGGGGTGTAATAAAGATGCTGTTTCATCCTATGAAAATATAATAACCTTCTTCAAGGCAAATTACATAGTATTATGGAACTCAGTGCTTCTGCTACTATGGGTAAGGGACTATATGCAGTCAGGAGGCTGTGGCTGCACGGGAGGTGTATGCTTCATTTCACTCCATGGGGGTATTGCAGCTTCCTGCACCTCAGCCAAGCAGAAATGTTACCTGGCTAACAAAAACACCCTGGGCTCAGACGGATGAGAAAACCAAAGCAAAACGAAGACATGATGCTCATCTTTCTCTTCTTTGGAGTGACACATAAACCAAGCAGTCAAGATGTTGTGTGTGTGTGTTTATTCAAGAAAAGCCTTTAAGTAGTGAAGAGTACACCTGCTTCTCATGATGTGATCTGAAACAATTCAGCATGTAGTCATAAGATCCCCACTTCAAGGATGTGACTATTTTAGTACAGACCTTTGCAGAACAAGAGATAAATGAGCCACTCAGAACAAGAACTCAGGACCAGAAAAAAAAAAACAAAAAAGGAAAACCTAGACAGGAGCAAAATTAAAATTACATTATTAGGGCCGGGCACAGTGGCTCACGCCTGTAATCCCAGCACTTTGGGAGACTGAGGTGGGTGAATCACTTCAAGCCAGGAGTTTGAGACTAGCCTGGCCAACATGGTGAAACCCCATCTCTACTAAAAATACAAAACTTAGCTAGGCAAGGTGGTGCATGCCTGTAATCCCAGCTACTCTGGAGGCTGAGGCACAAGAATTGCTTGAATCTGGGAGGTGGTGGTTGTAGTAAGCCGATATCACACCATGGCACTCCAGACCGGGCAACAGAGTGAGACCCCACCTCAGAAAAAAATATATATATTAGATAAGGCTATAATTATACTTTCGCATTTTCTTTAATATAGAAATTTATATCAGAAGCCTACTAAGCCACATTCAACAATTTATACTGAAGATTCATGTATCAAAGCACTTCATGCACTTATTTTAATGGATAGTTTAATTGCTCTTGGTTGAAAATTAGAAACTCAGTGAAGAAATCACGTTTACTGTTGTATCTCCTGTACTTCTTCTAAAATGTAGGAGGAATTTGGTAAATATTTAGTTAATTACTGTAGACCTCCCTTGACACGTATATTCATGCCACCTATCTCCCAGATTTTGATGATAATTAAATGACACAATGTATCTGAAAATGTCAGCATGGGGTAGTACACACAGGTCATTTTGCACACTAATGCTCATGGAATCTGAAGTTAAGTGTCTGGTATGATAGGACAGAGGTTGTCAGACCAGTGCACCGGTCCTCTCTCCTCACTCCACCAGTAATTATCTCCAAGGAACTCTTTATACATTGCTGGAGATGTTTGGCTTCCATTCCTTGTATCTGAAATGCGTTGGCTGTCTGTGAAGAAGAGCAAGGTGCAATGTGGAAACTCAGAGCAGCAGGACAGACTCCACAAGGCACAGCATCTTCATTTAAAGCATGTGGGAAATTAGCACATGTTTCTTCTCCAACTTTGGAAGTCTCTTCTCGGTGACTTCTAACAGCAGCCCTTATTTGATGCAAGGAAAAGGGATCTAGTCCACCTGGGATATTAAGTATTCATGCCAGGCACACTTTCTCATGCAAGTCAATCAAAATCATTGCTGCTTATTATCTCGTTGACTTCAAAGTGACTACATTTCTTTATGCGTTCATTGTACATGTCAACGCACGTTTGCTTTTTCATAAGAAAAGTCTTCTTTTGTCAAAGAAGGTATATTCATCATGTTTCATTGAATGTTTCCTTCCATGAATAAAATATTACTTTGTTCTCATTTAAACTCAATGAAATGGTTTCAAGGAAGTCATATCAAAGGTAGTGAGAGAACCTGAGACTTGAAAGATTGGTTCTATCTAACCAGGACAAAAGTACATTATAGGAAAGCGGGTGGGAGAGTCATCCAAGACATTCTCCAGGAAACAGCATGCTCATCGTCTGAGATGGGAAGGAGCAAAACTCATTCAAGAAACCAGGAAAGGTTGTGTAAAGAGGACAAAGAGATGCAGAGTAGTAGACCGCGACTCTAGAGACTAGGGAGGGAATGGAGTAGACTTACGGCATTGAAGGACGTCTTAAATGTTTCAGTATTAATTTTGAGATCAGTCAGAGTGAACAAAGGATAAAAGGAAAAGTAACATAATATTTTCATTTTGTAAAGAGAATTGGCTGACATGGAGCAGAGCAAGAGTGAGCTGGAAACCAAGTCCCAGGGTTATGCAGATTCAGATGTGCTTAATAGTTTGCTGATTAAGTTGTGAAAATGGAGAGAAGAGAATGCATTAGAAATTTAGAAGATAAAACGGAAAGCCATTGGTAATGAATCAGATGTTGTGGTGGGCACAAAAGAGGATGCCTTGTCGTGGCTGATAGCCAGGATCTGGTCTATGTGGAAATGACTCAATAAAATAGTTAACCCTGCAGAGGACCAAACGGGAAGGGAAGTTCAAGAGCTTGGTTAGGGACACAGCTCATCAGAGGTAAATCTGTCATAGACGAGTTATGGCAGCTAATGGATTTGCTTTTCCTAATTCAGCTTGAGTTACATGTTCTGGGTATTCGTTCTGTGTAACACACCTCCCCAAAATCAGTGGCATGAAACAGAAACCATATGATTAAGCCAGAGATCCTGTGAGTCGGTAATTTCAAAAGGGCAAGGTGGAGAGGCTTGTTTCTGCCCACAATGTTTAGGATTTGCAGCGGGAAGACCCCAAGGCTGGAGCTGACCTCATCCACAGGCTGGTGCATGCCTATGGCTGGCATGTGGGCTGGAGGGATGTAAGGACCACCTTCCTGCCTTTACACTCAGCCTGGCTTCCTCACACTGTGATGGTCTCGGGGACCTGGTGCTAGGACTCCTGTGAACAGGTAGCAGGTGCGTCACCTTCTCAAAAATAATGTCAACAGTCATGCCGTCTGCATTTCACTCATTTCAGGAGATTGTGCCATTATACTCCAGCCTGGGCAACAAGAGTGAAACTTCATCTCAAAAAAAAAAAAAAAAAAAAAAAAAAAGAAGAGAGAGGGAGGGAGAAAGAAAATAACATGAAGAGAACTCTCAGTGGGACTTTTGGTAAGCAACATAATTCCCAGTTGAATTATTTTGTTTGAGAGTATAAATCAGTGTGTGTAGGATTCGCTTTTTTGCCCCACTTTTAAAAAGCCTGTTTTATTTGGAAGAATATCTGTAATCTGTCAAATCCTGACAAGGGCAATCCCACACCACTACCCAGCTCTTCATTGTGTCAGCTACTGCACAACCCATCTCATTTTTCCCCCAAAGCTCTGTGTTTACCTTTGAGGAAAACCCCACAGATGGTGCCCCTGTTCCTCCATAAGTGTCCCATTTCTCCTAGGTAATCCCAGTATTTATTTGTAAACTTCATGCAGCAAAGTCAATCTTATCTTGCTCCTATGCCTTCAGTGACATGGAATTTGATAACCCAGGAATTAACAGCCTAAAGGTATTCGAAATTGACCTCAAACACTTTCTGTCTCTGCTTAAAGCAAGAAAATCAGCCAGAATAGGAAATCATTACTTGTCAGCAGTCCCAGGTGTGAGTACAGAAAGAATGAATTACAGCTGGACGCTGGGGTGCACACCTGTACTCCCAGCAGCTCTGGAGGCTGAGAAGGGAGGACCTCTTCAGCCTAGGAATTCAAGGTTGTGGTGCACTATGATCCTTCTTGTGAATAGCCACTGCACTCCAACCTGGGCAACACAGTGAGACCCCTTCTCTAAAAATAATAAGTAATTTTGAAAGGAAGTAATGAATTACTAAATGCTATGTAGTACTAACTGTGATTAAGGATATCTCTTAGTACACACCAAATTATGTGGGTGATCAGGAAGCCATTGAGACCAAACAATATCTAAAACAAAATAATAATGATAATATTAATTAGAACACATTCTAGCACAGTGGCTCACGCCTGTAATTCCAGCACTTTGGGAAGCCGAGGCAGGTAGATCACTTGAGGCCAGGAGTTCAAGATGAGCCTGGTCAACATGGTAAAGCCCCATCTTTATTAAAAATACAAAAATTAGCTGGGCCTGGTGCATGTGTCTGTAATCCCAGCTATTCTGGAGGCTGAAGCAGGAGAATTATTTCAAGCTGAGGTTGCAGTGAGCCAAGATCGCGCCACTGGGCTCAGCCTGGGTGACGGGTGACGGAGTGAGACTGTCTCTCAAAATAATAATAACAATAAAATACAGTAACTCTCAGTACTTAGCTCATATATCTATAGAGTGAGTTCTTAAAGTCAACAGCCTTTAAGGTAATTTGGGAATATCCCAAATAGAATCATGGAAATATCATTCATGGAATTTAATTATTTTAAAAATGATTATGCTTAACTGTTGGCCAAATTTCATTAAACTACCAGCTGTTAGGGATTTTACTCCTTACTTATATAATGATGTGCACATTATAAAAGAGTCAGACAAATCTTTATTAAACATAGTATTATAAAGGAGCCAGATAAGTCTTTATTAAAAAATGGTTTTCCCAAACACATCCTTACTTTCTTCCTGCCTAGAACCCAGGTGGAATTTACCAGAACCCAGTAAATTCTCACAACTGTCTACAAATTTAATTTAGGTCCCTGTTTACTTTTTAGCTAAACACTAATTAAACTGCACTAATTAATGATGATGCATGTAAAAAAATTAGTTTTATTTTCTTAATGGGAAATGTGAACACTCAAAACATAGTTCAAATATTTACATGCTCCGATTTCTTTACTGTGAGAATGGGCTTACATTCATTATATAAATATTTTATTATGTGGAGTATTATTAAAGCAAAACAAAAGCTACAGCTTTCCACTGTAAAGGAATACTTGGGACAATGCATAAGACAAGTAACACTGGAGTACTTCCAAGTGTATGGACAGTGGAGAAGGAAATGAAAATCCAAGCTCCTAAGGTCGAGTTGGCACCATCACCAGTGATGCATTGCCGTGTGCCAAGTATCACCTCGGTCCACTCCTGTACAAACCAGTAATAAATCACAAAATTTCTTTCAAGGGTTGGCTGACCTTTTCAAGGACCAGATCAATTTTCTATGAAATAAAGGTGCAATGCGAGGAGAGCTCTGAGATAAAATAAATAAAATCATTTATTTGGAGTCATTTCCATGATAGTGAAGGGAAATGGGAATGTGAGAATTTCTATTAAATACTCGAGATTCAATCCCATTTCAGTGTATTTTAGAAAATTGCAATTGCCCATCTCCAGAGGAGGTCCACACGGGCGTTAGCTGTTCCATCAAAGCTGCTGTGATGTCAACAGAGTAGGAATTGCTGGAGCTGCCAGGGAGGTAAGCATTTAACTGCAATGGCTTACTAAAACTAACTGTGTTTAGAGATTACGTTTGCTAACACAAGAACAGAGAAGGAAGTATTAGGATAAGTACCCAGGGTGGTTCCAGCAAGTCATTTGTGTTTTCCTGTGGGGAACTCTGTGAAGTTCGATTTGATATAAGGCAGATTCCCTCCAGCACAGTGCTCTGTCAGCCCCTGGGTGTTGTTCCTGTTTCCAGGGTCACGGCTGAGCGGCTGCCATCTACATTCCTGCATATGGGAAAGGGAAGAAACCAAAATGCCTAGAAGAGCCCACACCCCATGTGGGAAGACAACCTCTGGAGGGAGCGCTGCTCACTGCCTTGTGGCCGTGAGGTAGGCTCATGGCCATGGTGAACAGCAAGGAAGCCTAGGATGTAACCGTTCCTGAGTAATCATGCATGATTACTGAGTAATCT
The DNA here is from genome assembly GCA_004027835.1 of Alouatta palliata. Lineage (NCBI taxonomy): Eukaryota > Metazoa > Chordata > Mammalia > Primates > Atelidae > Alouatta > Alouatta palliata. The sequence continues at coordinate 19,966 of PVKV010014227.1, read as the reverse complement.
GGAGTTCAAGCATGAGGGTTCTAATGGAGGATAACACAGGAAATAAGTAGCCATCTGTGCTGCCTGCCCCCAGCACTGCCTACAAACTGTGTGTAGCTTCGTTTTCACACATGGAGCACATTCTTACGCTTCCTGGGGGGACTACACCAAACTCCATCCTCTCACATCATCAACCCAAGATCTAAGACCCCTAGGAGTGGCCATGTCCCCCTTGGTCATGCTCAGATGCCTGTGGTCTGCTAAAAACAAACATTGCTGGGCAAGACGCCAGTCCACCAAGTGCCCAGCACACATCGATGGGTTGTGAAAAGTGAACACCTTTAACTGCCTTTCAGAAAGGATGTGGGAGCCAGGCATGGTGGCTCACACTTGCAATCCCAGCTCTTTGGGAGGCTGAGGTGGGCAAATCTCCAGGTCAAGAGATGGAGACCATTCTGGCCAACGTGGTGAAACCCTGTTTCTACTAAAAATACAAAAATAGTTGAGCATGGTGGTGCATGCCTGTAATCCCAGCTACTCAGGAGGCTGAGGCAGGAGAATAGCTTGAACCTGGTAGGCGGAGGTTGCAGTGAGCTGAGATCATGCCACTGCACTCCAGCCTGGATGCCAGAGTGAGACTCCGTCTCGAAGGAAAAAAAAAAAAAAAACCAACCAACCAAACACAATAAAAAGCAAAAAAGAAAGGGGTGGGGATTGGAAACATGCAGAGTCACTGCTCCACCACGATGATCACATAGTATTAAGCAGGCTTGGTGAAGAGTCTCTGCCCTGGTGATGGTCACAGGAGAAAATTCTCTGACTTTTCTGAGAGTAACTCCCTCTCCAACGCGCTTCATGGCACATTATTGTGCTTCCTTGGAAGTTATCTCTGTGTCTGTTTTCCTTTAAAGCCACCTAACAACTGGGTGGTGGAGAGGAAGCCTTTGTTATGGGCTGCGTGGGTCTTTGCAGGTGGCTTCTTCCCGCATTCTTGGCTAGGGAAAGTAAAGGGATTTGCAATGTAATTTTCTTTAAAACTGACTCAAATTCTGGTCTTTTCCTTCTGTGCGATTGCAATGTGCAAGTAACTCCACTTGATTTTTTTCTAAAATTATTTTTAAGCTTCCTTTTTATTGACATTTGCCCACCATCTCTTTTCTTTTCTGAATTGTAACAAATTTAAAAAAATAAGAACCTGTTGCAATGCCACACTTTCAACTACATTCTTACTGTTAAATCATGATAATTTTATATTTTATCTGTCAATCTATTCTATGTATCAATGTATCTATTGATCTAACTCTATATAATCTATCACCTATTATTTCTCTAGTTCTATCTATATATGTATCTATCTATCTTAATTTAGTGACTGAGAAACAGTCATGTAAATCATGTTGTGTACCTCACTGGTTGAACTGGAATAACATATAGACATTACTTATGTGGAAAACAATCAGACATTGCTTAGTTACATTATTAGTTGAATCCTACAAAGCATGTCCCTGAATCACCCTTCCCTTCCTTTGGAAATACACAGCTTTCCCACATCACAGGGAAGCCTCTGCTCCAGGCCCTTCTCCCTCTGCAGGTCTCCTTCTCTCTCACCTTCTGAAAAAGGGACTCTTGGTCTCTGTGCCAGTGCTGGGCTCTTCTTCTTAGGAGCTGGCCTCCTCCTTGAGGCACAGTTCATATTCCAGCTTCACAGAGAACATGTCTCCATTGGCTTCAGTCTATGGTCATCTATTTGCTAAATATGTTTTGCTAATTTATTTTTGTACAGATGAGGTCTCATTATATTTCTCAGGCTGGTCTTGAACTCCTTGCCTCAACCAATCCCCCTGCCCTTGACTCCCAAAGTGCTGGGATTACTGGTGTGAGCTGCTGTGCCCAGCCTGCTTGCTAAATCATTGTCATACAGGGTCACACTGCTCTGAATGGGCAGTGCACAAGGCTGTCTTTTTTTCTTTTTGAGACAGAGTCTCGCTCTGTCACCAGGCTGGAGTGCAGAGGTGCGATCTTGGCTCACTGCAAACTCTGCCTCCTGGTTAACCGATTCTCCTGCCTCAGCTTCCCAAGTAGCTGGGACTACAGGCGAGTGCCACCACTCCCAGCTAATTTTTTTGTATTTTTAGATGAGATGGGGTTTTACCATGTTGACCAGGATGGTCTCCATCTCTTAATCTCTTGATCCACCCGCCTTATCTCCCACAGTGCTGGGATTACAGGTGTGAGCCACCGTGTCCGGCCAAGGTTGTCTTTTCTTTATCTCCCCCTTCACCAAACCCTCCCCATAGGAAACCGTCTCCTTTACGTTTCAGTCTCATAGTGTTGAACATGGCACCCAGCACTTGTTCTTGATTTATTAAATAATGTCCGAGAGATCATTAAATAGGCTGAGAGTTACTATTTGGGACTTTGTTTCTTTCATTTTTATAAATATATATGATTCACTCTTAGCGTCACAATTACTTCAATATTAGGAATGACCCACTCTTCCAGCCATATACACAAAACATCTGAAAATATCTACATGTGCCTAATGTTTATTAATTTTCTTACATACAAAGAAAACCATCCTTGCAGAGTGTGTTCATAGCAAAAAAAAAAAAAATAGTATTTATGACAACTTTATGGACCCAATTAGTATAATTATTAGACTTTAGTTTTAAGATTTCATTAATTATGTTAATTTTATTTTGCTTCATAAAGTAGCTTGTATGAGCTGGTGCTGGTTGCCGTATTCAATTTAAGGACTTGCTCCAGCTCTTCACAGCCTCCTTAAGCATTTTGTGTTCTATCCAGTTAATTAAAAAACATTTGTTTTGTGCTAGTACATGCCAGGTGCTTTTCTAGATCTGGGAACAGAGAAATAAGTAAAACAGGAAAATTCATTTTGCGGGGGAAACAGACAATAACAAATACTTTGGTATATATTGTAGATTTTAGAAAGTCGCATGATTATAAGTACTGGGTGGAGAAATGAAGAGAAAAAGAGCAGCAGCTGGAGTGGCAAGTTTCTGTGTTATCCACGGAGCTCAGGACCTGCCTGGAAAGCGGGGTGAGACGTGCAGTGGAGAAGGGCCAGGAGGGCCAGGCGGGGAGGGGTGTGGTCTCTGAGCCTGTGAGCAGTGGTGAGGGGCCAGGGGCAAGGAATGCCACCGCGGCAGGGCACACAGGTCTGCACGTTGGAGCCTTCAGAGGATACCTGTTGAAATCCTAACACCAAAATGTGGGTATTAGGAGGCTGGGCTTTGGGAGGTGATGAGGTCATGAAGGCGGAGTCCTCACGAATGGGTCTAGGGTCCTTCTCAAGGACCCTGAGAGCGCCCTCATCCCTCAGGATGTAAGGATGCAGGGAGAAGGCACCATCTAGGAATCAGGAAGGGGTCCTCTCCAGACGCCACATCTGCCTGGATCTTGGACTTCCAGCCTCCAAAACGGTGAGAAACAAATCAGCAGATGATGTATAGTTATAGCAGCCTAAATGGCCTGAGACGCAGAGTGAGGCTGAGAGCTAATCAGGAAGGGAGGGCTTGGGGGAGAACTTCTGGGGACACAGCCAAGAATCTCACTTCTATCACAAGACAGATTGGAAGCTGTTACAGAGTTTTCAATACAAGAATGGAAAGTTGCTGTGTTTGTTTTTCTAGAGCAAAGATGTCCAGTGGTGCCCCTTGGGAAGAAATTATTAACATAAAATGGGGAAGGAAGTCACCAGTGTGAAGTGAAATTCTGGGTAAGAATAAACGAAATAATCTTGGCGGAAGCTGTATAAACCCAGGAAGTGGGTCACTCATGCAAACAAACAAGCGTTTTTTTGAGTGATCATTATTCATTAGGCACACGGGGGCAAAAAAAAAAAAAACTTTACAACCTCTAAGTATTTACAGATAACTTGGAGAGTCATGGCCCATATATATTTTAAAAGAATAAACAACATTTTAAAGAATAAACAGCACAGACATAGGATCAATGGTGCTCACTGGGGACCTAAGGGCATTGGTAATGTTGCATTTTGTGATCTGGTTTCTGGTTTCATGGATATTTTAATATCATTTTATCTCACACCCACTATACACACATGTTAAATATGTATTTATGTAATGGTTCATATTATAAATATACAATAAATAGTCTGGCAAAAAACAATTCATAGTTTCTAATTTAGCCAGGTGAAAATAGAACAATATCCAAAACAATTAGGAAAAGTTTCTTGAAGACAGTGGCTTTAATGTGTGAGAAAAAGCAAATGCCTGCCTCTGTCCAGCCACAGGGTTGGTCTCTGCCATGAAGAAGCCACAAGGCACATTTTGCTTGTCTGCATAACTTCGTAAACCCCCAACTCAGTGACTGAGTGAAGCCCTTCAAAAGAATGTCCCGATGGCAATAAGGGAAGAGGCTTTGTCCTCGGGGCTCTTCTGCCTAAATTACTGCATTTTTGGAAAAGATAAATCCAGGCCAGGTACAGTGGCTCACACCTGTAATCCCAGCACTTTGGGAGGCGAAGGTGTATGGATCACCTGAGGTCAGGAGTGCAAGACCAGCCTGACCAACATGGTGAAACCCTGTCTCTACTAACTACAATAAATTAGCCAGGTGTGGTGCTGCATGCCTGTAATCCCAGCTACGTGGGAGGCTGAGGCAGGAGAATGGCCTAAACCCAGGAGGCAGAGGTTGCAGTGAGCTTCGATTGTGCCATTGCACTCTAGCCTTGGCAACAAGAGCAAAGCTCCATCTCAAAAAAGAAAAAGAAAAGAAACAAGAAAAAAAGAAAAGTCTAATGATCCGAGACTTTGCCTTTTTCTGTGCATAAGACAACATCCACCAGGATTAGAGATTATGCCTCTGCAATCTATAACCACATGGACTCTTGCACCCAAACATTGGTGAGCTTTGCTCTAAGGGAACCTCTGAACATCTGCAGAACTCCCGCCACAGGCAGAGAAGCTGTGGCCTGAAACTCTGCTTTGGAGCAATCTGACAGAAACTCCCGAAAAGACGTGCCAGATTGCAATCATCAGGAGGACTCCGAATAAAACGAATTTTAATTCTTTATAAGCCTGATCCTTTTCTTTAGTTGACGAATGGAAGGAATGATCAAACTGAACAAAATGTGACCTGGGAGTACTGGAAATTTTGCCCCTGTGGAGTCATGGGTTCTTTAAGCAGCCACCCTTGACTTTGGAGCTAGGGATGGTACAGGTGAGTCTAGAGTCCAGCTCGGGGAGGAGGACAGCAGAGAGAGGCACCTATAAGGGTTAAAATCTGAGTGACAGCCTGGATCTGGTCCTGTTGTCATGGTGTTGCTACCTGTAAAGTTCTTTGAAGTGATGCAACCACTGGTCTAAAATAAAAACACTGGAGGAAGCCTTTGGAGGTATTGAATGTGCCTCTCATCCGGATTGTGTTGATGGCTTCAGTTGTTGGCATCTGTCCAGAGCCATCAAATTGCATACGTTAAATATACACAGGTTTTTGTATATCAATTATACCTCCATAAAAGCACATTCTGAGCCCAGCTTCTGAGGTGTAAAAACACTGACCACTTCAAAACAGACAACTTTTCTCACTATTCAGAAACTGATGGGAATAGAAAAAAAAAAATCTTGGTGCGTATTTTCCATTTGAAAGTACTATAATTATTTTGTCAGTGCTTAGGAGGAAAAGGTATCATATCCTATGCATTTCTGATTTTAACCAGGTTTGTTATAAATAAAACTTTACATAATAATTACCCTGGAAATGCATATTAAATTTGGAGCAAATGGTACATTTACTTTATTTCTGTGAAAAAAAAGTCTGCCCTACAACAATAACAAAACTCTGGAATATACTTCAAAATATTTAACAGAAAATCTGAAGTCTCTCTGGAAAACTGAATGATTGTAGCAATGAGGATTCACAGATGCTAGCAACAGGGTAGCATCTGATCAGAAATAATTATCAACATGTTTTTTTATATGCTGTCTCTCATTAAAATGCAATTTGTCAAATTGGAGAATTTCTAATGTGTTATATTTAGTTTCATTGCCAAAGTTTTGTTGTTTTTTTTTTAAATCAGATTCCTTCCTGTCTTGTCAACAAGAAAATCCATTAATTTGGGCAAATTATCTCAGAGAAAACTAACAGATATCTACTGAAAGCATAATATAAATATTGTGGTCTTACTTTGTACTGTTAATTAATACTGATCATATTTTATGTTGAATTAAATTGGCACCATTCAGAGAGACTTCACTTTCACTGTCTAGATATTCAAAATTAGTTAATTGGCCTTTTGCTGATAACACAGCTTTAAAACATTCTGAAGCCTTTATTGCAGGAATCAGTCTTCTTTCTAAATCAGTCTAAACTATACTTAAAGAAGCATTACTGGTCAGGTATAGGTTAAAAAAATGAACTGATATCAATAAAATACTCAAAGCCTTTAGCCAAGTATCATGGTTTATGTTCTGGATTTGTAGAAATAGACTACAAATAGTAATACTTCACCTAAATCTCTCTATTCAAAAAAACTCTAGTAAATTTCCTTGGGCTGAAATGTCAGATGAAAGTGATGAGAACAGTTGTCTCATGACATGAAGAAGTGTTGACTGATGCTGCTGTCAACAGAGTGTCTTAGCCCTGCGACAAAAATCGCTTAAACTTTGAATGCAAGTTCCATGAACTCTGATGTATGGGGACAGTTGCATAGCAACCATGTCAGAGACGTGGCCATTCCTGCTGGGTGGCTTGTGTTGCCAACCTGCCCCATCTGCAGTCATTCAGCAGGCATGGCTTTCAACATGAATCCTCTGCCCTCTTCATGCCTGGTAAAGGTCTCAGACCGTGTGAAACTCATCCCAAGCCAATGAGACTTCAGAATGTACTTTTCCCTTCAAGTGTTTACCAAGAGCAGAATTATATGGTCACAAGATAAGGGGAAAGGAGATTCAGGAGCATGGGAAGAGATGAGGCATAGGTTCAAACTGCAGCTATCTCATGGCACCAATGATCAGGGCATTGCCAAATGGTTCAGGCCAAGCTCATGCCTGGTGAAGGCAAGGTCAAAGGATGAGGGAACACCACTCAACAGGTAGGACAGGGACACTGGATGAGGACACAGGGAGAAGAAAATGAAGTCCTCCCAGAACTCTGCTGCTCCTACTACACAATCCTAATGGTGCCTTCATTTCTAAGGACAACCTTGACAGAGGGCATTCAACACGGCAGCCCCCAGGATACTCAGAAGAAATGGAGTTACTCTTTTTATATGGAGGGCCACCACAAAATGTATCTTAGGCTGGGATTCCCCAAAGAACTGAAAACTAGCAGTTTATTTGGGAGATGATTCTAGGGGGCATCTATAGAGAAAATGAGGATAGAATGAAGGGAAAGTATTCAGAAAAAAAAAAGTGGATTATTGAGCACCTATCTTTGTGGGCAACAGCCTCTGACCCACCTTCATCCAACACACTGTGATTTTTCTTTCACTAAGATTTTTCTTCCACTTAATACAAAATTATTTGCTTGTATCAAAATGAATCTTGTTTACAGCTGCCTGGTACTCATGAAGACTTCAGGCTCTTCACTCTTTTCTTGGCAGTTATTATCTCTGGGAATAGGTCGTACTGTTGATCAATAATTAATATCTAAAATGAGAATCACTTTCCTGGTTGCTCCCCACATTGTTTTGTAAGATGCCAGATGGCATGAAAATGTCTTATTTCAAACAATTAGCATAATGTAAAATGCATATTATGTGTTCGGTATTTATTGGATGCATGGATTCCCACACTGCACTATTCTTGGAGTAGGCTTGTGTATTTTTCCAGAAATACTATAGACCCTACCACAGACAAAAATCTCTTGGCTTTTGAAACTATGTTTCATCGTCGGAAAGGACTTTGAGGTTTATTTTGTCTTTGCAAAAGTCCAGGGTCACTGACTGCTTCATGACACTGTTGCAGGTAGACAAGGAGTCTATAACTCTTTCATTTTCTTATTTGTCCAGGGCTTCAGTTAGGTGCTGTTTTTCAAATACAGAAATCAATACAGAGACACAGACCAAACCTTTATGAATTGAATTTCATCAAAGAAGAGCTGTCACAGGAACTAACATTGAGTCCATGTAGAAAACTGGAAATTCCCCCAGTGAGGAGTTTGGAGTTTTCACACTTTGTGCTCTATGTTTAGAATCTCTATCAGAATGATTAAGCTACAAGTGTTTATTGCAGCTTGTCTGAGACAAGGCAATCAGCCAAGACTGTCTTTAGAAGTAGCTTATAAAATATACTCCCTTTTTTTCTCTGACCTACCTGCCTTTAAAATGAAGGTAGAATCTTGCTTATGTTGAGTAGAGAAATAAATACCATGTTATACAACAGTAGACATCAAAATATCTTTCTTTTTAATCCTTCTTATATAATTTAGTTTTGTTGTTGTTGTTATTGTTTTGCTCTGGTTTTCTTTGAGACAGGGTCTGGCTCTGTCACCCAGGCTGCAGTGCAGTGGCACAATTTTGGTTCACCTGTTTCCTGGGCTCAAGCCATCCTGCCACCTCAGCATCCCAAGCAGCTAGAACCACAGGCATGTGCCACTATGCCTGGCTAATGTGTGATTTTTTTTGTGGCAATGAGGTTTGGCCGTGTTGCCCAGCCTGGTAGTGAACATCTGAGCTCAAGCAATCCATCTGCCTCGGCCTCTCAAAGTGCTGGGATTACAGGTGTCAGCCACTGTGCCCGGCCTTAATAGTGTATTTCTGGGACCACTGAAATATCAAAGAATTCTGGAATATTCCCATCTTCTACCCTTATTAAAGAATCACTTTCTTACATTAAAAATAACCAGTTTATCTCACCATGAGTCCAACTGGATATTTCTAAAAAGTTTAAATTTGTTTTGGATCAGAAAGAGTTTATGAAGGTTACCTTTCATGAGTATTTCCAAGGGGAGGAACTGCTGCTATTCATGAGTCATATCAAATATGCTTGACTTGACACTGAGTTTCTATGACACAAATTTTCTTCTTTTCAGGAATAATAATCTGTAATGTAGAACATTTTATGTTTTAAAAAATACAACTTAACGTAAATTCTATGTGAAAGATAGACTTATTGTACAGCATGATTCTTTGGAAAAACATCTGCTTTCTGTGCCACATTCTTTTAGCCAAGATAAAATGTTTTATGTTGGATGACTTCATAGTTTATTGCCACTGAGGAGTCTCATTTTGTTTCAGAAACAAAACAAACACAAACTTCAAGAGATTATGTATCTTTGCAAAAATCAATCCCTGAAGAAAGGTCATTCTATAAAGGGTGACGACAAATGGTGGTTTAAGCCATCTGTTTAGATAACCAAAGATTTTTATTATTAATGCAAATTACAAAAATATGCAAGAATTACTTGAGAATAACTGGCAAACATATAATTAACTATGCAAATACTAAGCATCCATATTAAAAAGCAATAATATTGATTTATAATAAAAAGATATGTTCTAGGTAAATCAATAGTCCCTCTGTGTGACTATGAATGAAACATGCAGTTGGGAAGGGAAGGAAACCATCACTGAGAAACCACAATGTGCCAGAGAGAGTGTAGAGATAAGCTCATTGGCTTTTGGAAACAGCCTTAGCTGTTTGCATTATCATCATAATTTAGCAGATGAGAAAACCTTCACTTAAAGAGATTTTCTAGTTTGTTACATAGTAACTGGGAAAATGGTTTGAACACGGCTTGAAAATAAACTGACCACTTGTCCATGGTACCTCGTTGCCACTCTCCTTGTTAGCATCCTCTGTGTTTCTCCGATTCAAATTTTCTCCTAGTTTCTTCTGGTCATAAACCTAAACTGATTATTGGTCGGCCCATATTTTGCTAGTCAATAATAATTAGTGTTATAATATTCATAATCTTTTAAAACTTGGTCTCTGAATCATAGACTTTTCAGCTTCAAATTTGTAGATTTTTGCCTCATCTGTAATGGTAAGGCTTTGGGCATTTTCTTTCATTTTCGACAACTCATCGATTATGCAAATACTTAAGGAGCAAGAAGTTTGATTGTCTTCCCCAAAAAAAGCTCATTTAAAATGTCTTCTATGATTATAAGAAAGAAAAATAACAAATGCTGGTGAGGATTTGGAGAGAAGGGAACGCATACATTGTTGGTGGGAATGTAATTTCGTACAGCCCTTAGGGAGAACATTGTGTAGGTTCTTGAAAAATTAAAAGTAGAATCATAACATCATCCAGCCAGCCCACAACTGAGTATACAGCCAAAGGAAATGGAATCAGTATGTTGGAGAGATATTTACAACCCCATGTATTTATTAGTCATCATAGGGTAATTATAGTTAGCAACAATTTATATCTTCAAATAGCTAGAAGAGAAGATTGTGAACATTTGCAACATGAAGCAATAATAATGGTTTGAGGTGATGAATATGCCAATTACTCCGATTTGATCATTTACACATTGTACATAGGTACTGAAATATCACACTGTTACATACTGAGTGCATATTTATCGGTATCAATTAAATGAGTATCTTCTATTTGGACTGTTTTTCACAACTTGCTTCTGCCTGGACTTAAAGGAATTTTGTGTATTTCTCTGGTTTTACACTGCAATAAAAGATTACAATCAATTCATTATTTAAAAAACTTTCAATTGCTCATTTATTCACTAATTTTATTTTCCATATCAAGATATGAGAAAAAATAAACATGGCCACTGCTCTTATAAGAGTTGTCCTATGTTGGAGATACACAGACACGACAATATAATTACAACTGTGATTTATAAGAGAAGTGACCAGATTTCGTAAAAGTTCCTAGAAACACACCCACCCTAGCTTTGGATGTCATGCAATGCCTGGCCAAGTCAGGGAGACCCAGGGGATATGCAGGAGACGCCTGTACCGAGAAGAGAAACATACTGAGGCTTTGAAGACAAAGGAAGGGGTGGTGCACTAGAGGGGATTTTAGGAAGTATGACAAGTGGTGCAAAGAGAGAAGGAACAAGGGATAAGATTGAAAAAAGAATTGGTTGAGATCGTGAAGGACCATGTAACTCAGATGTTAGCATTTTAATAATTATTATCTGAAGTGAATATGAAGCCTTGGATGAATGAACAAGAGACAATTATGATTAACTTGCATTTTTTCCATTTTTAAAGCATTGCCCTGGCTGCAGATTTGAGAACAGATTGGGGAGGAGACAATGGGGCAGCTGTGGGAGGAGAAAAGCCACTTAGAATAGACACATGGATCTGATTGAGAAATGGCGCTGGCTTAGACTTCAGTCCTGGTGACAAATTGATGCAATCTAAAAATATTTTTGATGTAGAAAACAAGACATGGTGATAATTGGTGTGATGAAGGAGAAGCAGTGATCACAGGTGACGTTGTGGTGGTGTTTGCTGCCAAGAAGTAATTCTAGAAGAGGAAACGATTTTGGGGAAAAAAAAAAAAACTTACTTTTCTATATATTAGTTGTAAGGACCTTATGACCTACGTGAATTAAGATGTCTGAAACACAGTAGGTTCTATAGGAAAGAATGGAGAAAACTTATGTAACAACCTTTCATCCCTTGCTGTTAGCTTTCTACGTTGTAAATTTATCCTAATTGTATCACCTCCACCTGTGAATTGCAATCTGTGGGGAAAAAAGTGCAGGAGGCAAAAACTGCCTTTTTAAACAAGGGAGGAATTTGATTATAACGTTTCTACTGGAATTTCAGTTTCATTTTTACAAAGGGTTCGGTATAATTCACCAGCAAAACCATCTTGTCCCGAGCTTCTCTTGGTTGGAATTTTTTTTAATACAAGTTAATTTCCTCCATTTTAAGTCTCTTGAGATTTTTCTGTTCTCCATGATGCAGCCTTTGTAGGTTGTGTATTTCTAGGAATTCCATCCACTTCAACTAGTTTACCTATTTTTTTGGTGTATAATTATTCATAGTACTCTTATAATCCTTTTATCTCTGTAAAATTTGTACTAATATCTCCTTTTTCATTTTTTACCTTGTAATTTTTAGTTGAGTCTTTTTTCTTAATCTCATTAATATTATGTCAATTTGTTGATCTTTTTAAAGATCTTGGTTTCATTAATTTTGTTATTCTGTTTTATTTGTCTCTGTTCTCATTTTATCATTTTTCCTCCTGCTAGCTTTGGTCAATTGGTGAAAATGCAAGTATTTTGCTGTTGCTACTCCTGGTTAGCTCTGTGCTAAACCCGTAGTACAGGAGAGGACTGACATCGTCTTGGACATTAGTCAGCCTCTTTATATAGGTGGTTCTCCAAGCATGTAGTTCAATGTTCTTCATTTATTTCTATGTCTTGAGCCTAAAGGAACTTACTGTGTTCATTTTGTATTTGTTCAGAAACTATAATGTTATTATGTTTAATAACACAACAAATCCTAGGTAGATCTTAAAGATCAGAGTCCTGCTCTCTGTGGAGTTCACAACCAAGCAGAGCAGCAGCAAAAGCCAAGTTAAACCAGCAAATAGATGAAGAGTTGCAATTACCATACTAGTTATTCTGAACAAATTCAGGGTCTAGGTATAGATAACACAGACAGGAGGATGGTTAACATAGGATAAAGAAGGCACCTCAGAAGAGATGAGATTTAAATCTGCTGTTCTCTCAACCGTCTTCCATCAGAGAATGAAGATGGGAAGTGAACTGAGAATTTGGAAGTGCATATTGGCAAGAAAGGAGTAGATACGTACATTTTGGAGGGTGGATGGAGATGAGTAAAAATGACTAGTCATCATCCTAGAGTTCAAGAATTGATGATAAAATAGCCTAGGGTTGGAGAAAGAATCCCCTTATGAATACAAAGGTGAAAAAATGAGTGATTGTAATGCAGTAATTTCTTTGATGCATCTTTATTTACATACAAATCATTAGCTGGGAAAGGAAAGGTTCTTCAGAATGTTTTGAAAATATAACTCTTTTCTCTACCCACACCAAGTCAATTTAAAGAATCTTCCCTCTTACTCTACATTCCCATGGAAAGATAATGTCTGAAAAAACTATTTCTAGAAACAGAAACCTCCCATTTTCCTGGTAGAAATCAGTGGACTAGAGCACAGGTAAGTGGCTTGGCTCTACCAAGGATTTCTTGAGTGCACTAAGCAGAAGCAGACATCTACACATTTAAGCTTTACATTTTATAAAAATTATTTCTAAATGGTAGATGACTCTCGTAGACATTTTATATCTGCTGAGATCGTATCCGACAATGAACCCTGTGTGTTCATTGGAGAAGCAAAATAGAAAAGAATTAGAACCCTAGAGAATAGGGCAGGTCCAATGAACCTCTGAAAATTTCCTAAAAAGAATCACAAGGGAAAGGAAGGGGATGTGGGATTCAGCACAATGTCTCAACATTTTCCATAAGCAAAGAGTGATGTAAATTGTCACATTTTTTAAAATGTCATCGAGAGTTGGATTGGAGTAAGATAGCAACACACACACACAAAACAAAATGTGTAGGCACACCATAAAACTTCAGTATGCACTTAAAGAAAATGTATTACAATTGCAATAGATTATATATGAACTAAAACCACCTATATTTCAATATGCTGTAGACCAATCACCAGAAATATTAGATGTCAGAAGTCCATGAAATACATTATTGCCAGATAAAGCCATTTTTTCCCCATATGCTGGCAAAATTTTAATCTTTAACAATAAAAGTTGGAAAACACAGAGAAACAAAGCATCCCAGGCTAACAGGTTAGAGTGGAAACTGGCATTGCCATGATGGAATGAAATTTGACGGTGTCTAGTTAAATTAAAATGTGCATACTTGCATCAATTAATTTGATTCTAAGTATATGCCCTCAGAGGCAGAAGAAAAACCTCAGCCAGATGTGCAAGAAGATGAACATGGGCTGCTTATTACAGCAGTCTTATTGGAGAAATTTTTTAGAAGAAGGAAAATGTCGCCTGGGATGGTGATATATAAATTATGACAGGTGCATATGGTAGAATGTGAAATATAGCTATTGTGATGGTTAATACTGAGTGTCTACTTGATGGGATTGAAGGATACAAAGTATTGATCCTGGATGTGTCTCTGAGGGTGCTGCCAAAGGAGATTATCTTTTAAGTCAGTGGACTGGGGAAGGAAGTCCCACCCTTAATCTGGTGGGCACTATCTAATCAGCTGCCAGTGAGTATAAAGCAGGCAGGAAAACATGTAAAGGAGAGACTGGCCTAACCTCCCAGTCTACATCTTTCTCCCATGCTGCATGCTTCCTGCCCAAGAACATTAGACTTCAAGCTCTACAGTTTTGGGACTCAGACTGGCTCTCCTTGCTCCTCAGCTTGCAGATAGCCTGTTAAGGGACCTTGTGATTGTGTAAGTTGATATTTAATAAACTCTCTCTATATAGAGAAAGTTTATATATATATGTGTATATATATATATACACACACACATATATATATATATATATATATAGCAAGAGAGCATATATATACACACACACACATATATATATCCCTCTAGAGAACCCTAATACAGCTATCAAAACATGAAATGGCTCTGTAACAGGATAAATATCAACATATCCATTAGGCATTGGTTCATAAAACGCTGGTTTCAGCAAGACATGTATGTATAGCATGTAACAACTTGGTGATGTTTCTATAAAAATGTGCAAACAATCATGTGAAATTTTTATGAAATGTACAAAACAGATGTAGATACATATGCAGGCAGATGGTTTCAAGAGCCTCAATCATGTCTCCTTGCAAAAGATAGAGCACTTGAGTGAAATTTTCACAGTGACTCTGTTATTCAAGCAACATGGGACTATCTTAACCTCTATCTCTTTTCTACCTATTTCTCTATCTCTTATGTCTTAAATAGCCATTATTGTCATTGCTTGTTGTCCATCCAAAATCCCAGTAGGGTAAAACATCCAGGATTTTTTTCCATCATACCATCATTTTAACTGGACTAACATGACAGAACTTCAGAGAACTCACCAGCTGCCCAGTGTAAAGCATTGATCCAAGGCAATATATATGCAAGGTCATGAGCACAGTGAGCAAGCCACAGGTCTGAGAACTGAAGAGCTAGAGATCTGAGGTGGTGAACAAGTTCCTCTACTGCTGAATTTAAAGACAACAGAAGCAACAGTGCAAGATTTGAAGGTAAATGTTTAGAGTCGGATAATCTGAGACTCATCACTCAACTGAGATTTTTCCTTCCTACCGCTTTTATTCCTGGTACTGAAAAATACTCTAAAGACATTTTTTTTAAAGAAATTTGGATTTTAAAAATATATTTTCAAATATATGTAAATAATCTCGAATCACAGTTTAGGTTATCCTAGGCTAGTAAGTCACAGAGTAAAATTTAAGAAATTTCAGGTTTTATAAAGATATTTACTCAAGTATATAAGGCAACACAAATCTAATCAATTTTTAAATTATCACAATGATTACAGGAAGAAAACAGGTAACAATGTTTGCGGGATGCAACTATCTTTCTGTGGAATCTAAAACACCATATATTGCATTCCAATCCATTTGAATATCACTGTGTCATAAGCTAAGTAATAAAGTCTATATAATACAATCTAAAATCCAAATTTCTCTGTTAACTTGCACAGCATAAAAAGATTGTGGATTTGATTAAAGATTTTGAGAGGAGAGGGTTATCCTGCCTTATCAGTGTTGATCCAATGTAATCACAAGAGACGCTCAAAAACAGAGCCGTGAGCGACTGTCAGAGGAGTAAATAAGGGGATGGAAGCAGAATTCAAAGATCAGAAAATGACTTGAAGATGCTGCACTGCAGGCTTTGAGGGTGGAGGAAGCAGCCAGGAGCCAAGGAATGTGGGCAGCCTCTGGAAGCCAGAAAACAAAAAAAGCAGTTTCTCTCTTGTGGCGCCCCCAGAAGAAACCATGCCTTTAGATACCATAACTTGAGCCCAGTGACGTTGATTGAGAACTTCTGAATTCCAGAATTGTAAGATAATAAATTTGTGTTGTGTTGTTTAAAACCACCGAGTTCGTGAAAGATTTGCTGTAGCAATAGAAAACTAATGTATAGCCTGAAAAAAAGTCTAATGTTGGAAATATGTGTATATTATGTAATGGTGCATCTATATACACACACGCCATTCCAGCACTATGAATTCGCGTGCATGTACAAATGGTCCTAGATATACAATGGAGTTACATCCAGGTAGACCAACTTTAACCTGAAAGTATCTAAGCCAAAAATCGATTTATACACCTGATCTACTAACATAACTTGGCCTAGCCCATCTTAAAGTGCTCAGAACACTTACATTAGCCTATAGTGGGGCAAACTCACTTGTACGAAGACTGTTTTGTAATACAGTGCTGAAGAGCTCATGTAATTTGTCAAATACATTTTCGAAAGTGGAAAATAGAGCTATCATATGGGTACTTGAAGTGTTGCTTTCACACCACCATAGTTGAAAAGTCCTCAATGGAACTATTCTAAACTGGGAACTGTCTGTATACCATTGGCGCTTCCTATCATTTGCTTCCACATTGGCATATTCAACCTACAGCAAATAGAAAACAGTATTTCTGGGATGCTGAACCTGTGGATAAGGGAGGACTTGCTTTTAGGATCATTTGGTTCTGCTCCTCCAGAGCTGTGGGACCAGAGCAGTGGTGGATTTTGGTACCTGCCAGAGTCCTGGAACTCACCTACTACGGACCCAGAGGGTCACACGCACATACACATAAATGTGCATATGTACGGAGTGGTGCAGATGAGACTGGGCTCGAACCATCCCTAAAGTGCAGAAAGGCACCTCAGAAAGTAGTCCAGGTGTCTGCTGTTCTTATTTCAGTTAATTGGACTTCTCTTATATCCCTTACCATAACCTTGGCTTCCTGGGAAGTTGACTGAAGAAAAAGCATCTGTTTCCTTGCTCTTTATAGAGGGCTCTGTGTTCCCTGAAGATGAACAGTCAGGACAGTAACTGCCGCCCCCTTGCGTGGCCCTGAAGGACAGAGTGGAGGGAGGCCCCCAGTGGGTGGAGGGCTGGCAATGCGTGGTCACCCATCTGACCATAGCTGACAGATGGCTCAAGGTGGAACCTGTCTCCATTCATGAGGATGGCATGAGGTTGCTCGGGAGAGCACGTCTCTGAAGTGGTCATCGCTGGAGGTTTTGGGTCAAGCAAGTCTGGGTGACTTGTCTGTCACCATTGAGCTGTCCCTTTGAATAACTTATCTATCCTTTATCAGCCTCAGAGGTCTTTATTTTCTAAGACATGAGTTTGTTTAAATGACCTAAAAGGTTGCTTCCCTTCTTAACATTCTGCAGATTTTCCTAAGTAGAACACAAGCTGAACTAGTATAAAAAAAATATTAAGCACGAAAAAGAAACTTTGTATTCTCAAAATTAAGTCACCTAGCAGACTCCAAAATGGATAAAGAAAATATGGAATATATATATATATATATATACACACACAATAGAATACTATTCAGCCTTTAAAGAAAGAAAGACATTTTGCCATTCATGGCAATATGGATATAATGGCAGGACATTATGTTAAGTGAAATGAACCAAACACAAAAAAACTAATATACAAGCCCTCAGGTATATGTGGAGTCTAAAACAATCGAACTCTAAGAAGCAGATATGATGGTCAAAAGGTACAAAGTCTTAATTGGACAGGAAGTTGTTTTTTTTTTTTTTTAAGTTGCACAATGTAGTGAATTTAGTACATAATTCCGTACTGTACAATTTTCAGTTCAGTCTTCAGTGTTATTTGGCTTAGTTAGAATAATATTACTATTACTAATCAGGTCTAGTGTTTTGAATTTTGTTATAATCAAAATTTACTGAATAACAAATCAACGTTCCTCATCCTTAACCTTGGTACTAAGGATCCTGCAGCAGGGTGGGGAGAAATTTTTGTTTCGGGGTATGGTCCTGTGTGTTATACACATTTATCATCATCCCGGACCTCCACCCATGAGATGTCAGTATGTATCAGCTGCATGCCCCACCCCTGTCCTGTCAACAAGAAATGCCTGTAACCTTCATCATAGTCCCTGGAGGAGCAAAATCATGCCCCCTCGAGAAATGTGGTTTATATATACAGGAACCTAAAATAATTATTTGATGTGATCTTTCCTAATTATTACTGACCTTGCTTTTATTAAAAACTTTGCCAAGTTCTTCTCCATTTTAGAGAGAATCGTCCTTCTCTTTTAGGGAAGAATTGCACAGAGGTCAAATGCTGAGTGCATGCTGTGTTCCCTGGAAAGATTGCACTGAGTTCTCATACTGAGTAGTGCCCGGCTTCTCTGAGCAGACTGCACTGACGTCACAGACTGAGTGGTGGTCAGTAATTCTGAGAAGATTACACCAAGCTCAGAGCACGAGTGGTGCCGGCTTCTCTGAGGAGATTGCAGCGAGTTCACATACCGAGTGGTGCCAGAGTTCTCTAAGGTAATTGCACCAAGTTCACGGACTGAGTGGTGCTCAGCTTCTCTGAGGAGATTGCACCAAGGTCACAGAGTGGTGCAAGCTTCTCTGAAGAGATTGCTCCCAGGTCACAGACCCAGTGACCGAGTGGTACTGGCTTGTCTGAAGAGACTGCACCAAGTTCATAGACAGACTAGTGCCCAGTTCCTCTGAGGAGATTGAACCGAGGTCACAGACCGACTGGTGCATGGCTTCTCTGAGGAGATTGTCCCCAAGTCCAAGAACAACTGGTGCCGTTTTCTCTGAGGAGAATGCACCAAATTCACAAACCGAGTGGTGCCTGCCTGCTCTGAGGAGACTGGATGAGTGCACAGACCGAACGGGGCACAGCTTCTCCAAGTAGATTGTTTTGAGGTCACAGACCAAGTGATGCCGGCTTCCCCGAGGAGAAAGCCCCAAATTCACATACCGAGCAGAGCCCGGCTTCTCTCAGGAGACTGCAAGAGTGCACAGAATGAGCGAGGCGTGGCTTCAGAGGAGATTGTTCCCAGGTCACAGACCAAGTGTGCCAGGTTTTCTGAGGAGAAAGCTGCAAATTCACATATTGGGTGGGGCTTTGATTCTCTCAGGAGACTGGACGAGTCAAGTGACCAAGCATGGCAGGGATTCTCTGAGGAGATTGTTTCAAAGTCCCAGACCAAGTCATACTGGGAATTTGAGGAAAAACCCATAAATTCACATATCAAGTGGGGCCCGGCTTCTCTGAGGAGACTGCACAAGTTCAGGGACAGAGAGGGATGGGGCTTCTCTGAAGAGATTGTTCCGAGGTCACAGACCAAGTGGTGCTGGCGTCTCTGAGGAGAGAGTCCCAAATTCAAATACTGAGCTGAGACAACCTTCTCTGAGGAGATTGCACAAGTTCACAGACTGAGTGGGGCTTAGCTTCTCTGAGATTGTCCCAAAGACCCAGCACAACTGCTACCAGCTTCTCTGAAGGGAATGCACCAAATTTACACACCAAGTGGTGCCTGGCATCTTTCATGAGACTACACGAGTTCACGGACCAAGCGTGGCAGGGCTTCTCTGAGGATATTGTTTCAAACTCCCAGACCAAATGGTGCCAGCATTTCCAAGGAGAAAGCCCCAAATTCACATAAAGAGTGGAGCTCGGCTTCTTGGAGGAAACTGCACGAGTTCACGAACGAGTGTATCGAGGCTTCACTGAGGAGATTGTACCAAAGTTAGAGACCAAGGGGTGCTGGCCTCTGTGAGGAGAAAGCCCCAAATTCACACAGCGAACGGGGCCCTGAAGAGACTGCACGAGTTCACTGACTCAGCGCGGCAAGGGTTCTCTGAGGAGACCACTCCGAGGTCCCAGAGAAATGGTGCCAGCTTTTCTGAGGAGAACGCCCCAAATTTATATTCCAAATAGGGCCCCCCTTCTCTGAGGAGACTGGACAAGTCAAGGGACCGAGCATGGCGGGGCTTCTCCGGGGAGATTGTTTCAAAGTACCAGACCACGTGGTGCCCATTTTTCTGAGAAAGCC